>ML104784.1:40823-274654 GCA_003697995.1 Taxidea taxus jeffersonii
AAGGAAAGGAAAGGAAAGGAAAGGAAAGGAAAGGAAAGGAAAGGAAAGGAAAGAATGTTGGTGTGTTGGGTGGGGAGAGGCAAGAATGTGGTTGGAAAGGTCTTTTTCCAACCTCCAATAAGAGGAAATTGCAATATTCTCGAGACAGGAAACAAGGGCCTGCTGGGCTATGGGCAATAGAGATGAAAAGAACAAGAGTCCTTGCTGAAGTAGAATCCATTTAGCTTACATTAGACTACTTTACTTGGCAAAATATACTAATCCCTCATACTTGCCAAAGGGGTACTGAGATGGCTACAATTAGAGCATCACTGATTTCACCAAAGAACTTTCAGTCTGGTGTGAAATATTTTGGCCTTGACTCTGATATTAGGTGTCATGTTCTGCCAAGTGAGTCAGGTTGATCTTACTCTGAAAGTCATGGGAAGAGAAAGATGCAAGAGGATCATCTGCATCTGTGTGGTTTTGTATTTGGGTGATCAGGTAAATGGCAGTATCCTTATGTAAGTTATTTCCATTTATATTTCCAATTGTATCTGTGGCCCAACAAGGATAAAGGGAAGCTTAAGGACCTGGAGTTTTAAACCAAAGAGCCAAAGTATCTACCATACTTGGAATAAATACCTGATTCAGAGACTAAGAAATGCATAATTTTTGAGAGGCAGGATTAAAGGTAGGGATTACAAGGATAGGGAGGTATGAATCTCAGCTTGTCCACTAGTTGTATGAACAGGTTACTTAGTTTTTCTCTGTCTCTGATTTCTCATCTATAAAATGAGGGAAAAAATAGTAACTCATTCATAAGTTTGTTGTAAGGATTAAATTAATTAATATTTATGAAGCATTGATACATATGTATGGCATATCACAGGCAGTCATCTGAGAGATGACTGTCAGTTCCCAGCAGGGAACTGTACTAGGGCAAGAAAATGAGAAAACTTCCTAGGTTTTCTTGATTTGGGACTTATATCTTAAGGTTATAATAAGCACACAATAGCATTCTTTAATTGTACATATTTAATTGCATATTCAGGTGCCTAGATTAAGTATGAAAATGTCTTCCCAAGAGGAAATTATCTCATTTGGAGGTTAAACCACCATAACCAACCATGGATTATGAAGTGAACTTATTTGAGGAAATATTAACATCTTTATGACAGTGACAGGTTTCCAAATTATCCTTTGATTGGAACTCACTGCAGATGAGATCAGAGTCAAGGCCGTACCTTCTGTCTCAATCCTTTACCTGTTCCATGTTCCCGAGTCACTGATGCTGGCTCATCATGAGGGTTTATGGGGCAAAGGCAGCTGGATAAGAACAGTTAGATGGATCCAAGCCCATTTGTACCAGCCCCAGGGATAATTCAGAGTGGTTTTCCACTTGGGCCACCTGACATCTTCCCATGGAGATATCAGCTCTTCATGCTTGCAGTTGGGTGAAGGAAGCACATTAAAGAGGGAAAAAAAGAGAATTCAGACAAAGAGCTGTATTACCTAATGCATCTAGAATTTAATCTCTAAGGGGTCATATGTTTTTACCTTTTTTTTTTTTTTTTTGCTGCTGTATTCTTAGCACTTACAATTTAGTGATTAGTAAATTAGGTGCTCAATAAATACTTTGTTGAATCAAAAATGATGATACTTGCTGTTAGGAAGAGATTTTACTCTTTTCAATATCACAGAGAAAGTCCATGCCAACAGGCTGATGAGGAAATCTCTGGAACAGCCAGTCAGAGAGAATCTGGAAGATGTTCTAGGGTTAAGTTTTCAAGTGGTCTAATCTTAGGAAGTCAGTTATGGATGGAAGGCTGGAGCAGGTGCAAATTCCACAGCAGATTCTGAGGTCCAGAAGCTCAAAGGGGTCAGAAGAGTAGCTTGAGTCATCAGCCAGTGGTGGCAATTTCCTCACTGTAGGCTCCCTCCCTACTGGACAAAAATGGTAATTGTGGGCAAATAGCCAGGAACCTTGGCTCAGGAGGAAGCATGGATAAAGGGGGTAAGGTGGCCTCTCATATGGAAAAGAAACTGAAGCTTAGAGTAACAGAGGCAAGGCCTTCTCAACTCAGCGTGCATCCTTCAGAGAGTTTGCACTTATCTACAGCAATGCTAAAATGCTTGTAGTAGCGTGCAGGAAGCCAGCTCCCTGTAAAGGGGGAAGGCTGAGCTGAGTCTATGTGTGTGTGTGTGTGTGTGTGTGTGTGTGTGTGTGTGGTGACCCAACATTTAGATATGATACTGATGCAGAAATAAGAAGAGGCTTAGATTTCCTAAGTCAGGCCCTCTGCCAAGGCATTTATGCATATTATCTCATCAATTTCCCATAGCAACACTGTTATGAGTATTATTAGCCCAATTTCACAAATGAGGAATCAGTTTCAGAGAGCTTCCGTACTTGTGTGAGGTTGCATTGCTGATTAGTGGCAGGAGCAGAATTTAAACTCAGGACACTATGGTGCAGGGAATTTGCATCACTTGATGAGGAATCCCGATGAAATCATCATTTCATCTTTTCCTGGCACCGGGAGTACTGAGAACACACTTCTGGCCTTGAGCAGCAAATGACTCTCATGGAAGCCACAGCAGCTGTCCAGCTGGTAGATGGAATCAGACAGTGACTGCCCACAAGTTCTTACTGTTCTCTCTTGCATCCAGTGGCAGTTATCCTGGCAGAATTACTCAGACTGTATTTGAATTTGTGCTTCAAATGGACAAATTGATTGTCGAGATTACTCATAAATCATTGCTTTGATTTCTTGGGAACAAAACGATTTGACTTCCAACTCTCTTCCTCCCAAGTAAATTCCTTCCTAGCTCCCCCTCCTTCATTTACTGTTGGCAATCACCCTGTGTCCTTCAACCAGCTCTCAAAGTTGACTAAACTTGGAGAAACTTTTTCCAAGGCAGGAGAATCTTCCCTCACCACGAACCTTCTCCATTCCTCCTACATATTCTCTTTTGTTAGTTGTTTTTATTCTCCAAGTAGTACATATGGCTCAAAACAGGAAATTAATAGTCACCCAGAAACACCACCATGCATGCAGTGTGTATTCTTCTAGACCTCTTCCCTGTTTTGCATATACTTTATTTTACTGTGCTTCTCAAGGTCGGTGCACTTGTCTGTGTGTCCAGCTGCTGCCTGGGAAATTAGAGAGCCTTGGGCAAGATTACTTGGGATGGCTTTATTTAGTTTTGCTCTCACTCAGTATTGGCAGAGTCAGCGCAAGGATCAGGAACTCACTCAGTTCCCTTCTTGCACGTCACAATTTGTCTTCCTTTCAACTCCTGGCTCTAGAAAGCCACCAATCAGCATTCCTCCCCAGGTAACTCACATTGAAAACCTGAATGATTCTCCCCGAAATAATGCCACTTTATTATGACTACATGTGAACCAAATTTTACTTCATTATTGAAAATCTTATGTGGGACTGTTCAATAACAAGATCTCCTATAGAATCCAGTTTTATTTTTTTTTCAGTTTTTTTTTTAATTTAAGCTTTTTTATTTAAACAGGGGAGACAAACCAAAAGAGACTCTTAATGTCATAGAATCCAGTTTTCTTGAGCGCACACTATTTCTAGGATGTGCTAGGTGTGGTGGGGTACATAAGAATCTGAGGAATTTACATCTCTACCAGCTGCAGTTCAGTTTGGAAACATTTATTGGTGAATGTTTGTTGCTGGAGGTACAATAATGAATCAAGCCATTTTTATGTTCCATGGAGAAAAGCAAATACGTACATGTTTAAAAACAAACAAAACAACCGTAAGAAAAAAGAAGGCTTCTCAGTTTGTCAGTCATGACAGCATGGATAAAAGACACTTTGCCAAACCTGGGTATCCAGGGAAAGCATCTAGAAAGAAACCATATGTGAGTTAAGTTTGAAGGCTGAGCAATAGCCAGTTGAAAGACAGTTGGGGAGGTTATCAAGGTAGGAAAGACATCAAGAACAAAGGGGGAGGGATGTGTCTTTCTTGTTCAGTGTTGTATCTCTAGCACTTAAAATTTCTGGCATGTAATAGGTGCTCAATACATTCTTTTATATTTTAACAGTACAGTTGGCTTTTTAAGAACATGTATTTGAATGGCATGGGTCCACTTATACACATATTTTTTTCAATAAATACAGTACTATAAATGCATTTTCTCTTCCTTAAAATTTTCTTAACATTTTTCTCTATCTTTATTAGAAGAATACAATATATTATATATATAACACACAAAATTTGTGTTAATGGACTGTTTATGTTATCTCTAAGGCTTCTGGTTCAACAGTAGGCTATTAGTAGTTAAGTTTTGGGAGAGTCAAAAGTTATATACAGATTTTTGACTGTGTGTGGGGGATGGTGCTCCTAACTCCCATGTTGTTCAAGGACCAACTATATTATTCACTATAGTCACCATGGTGTTCATTATATCCCTACGGTTTGCTTATTTTGTAATTGAAATAAATTCTTGTTGAATGAAAAAAATGGGAGGGGAGAGGAGGAACAGGAGCTAGAATAGCCAGAGCAGGTCAAGTTGAATGGAAATGGTTCAGAAGAGCCTGGAAGATTTTCAGGCATTGAAGATGGCATAGAGGAAGGCTAGAGAGTGTTTTGTGGGGTCAGGGGAGTTGTGAGGTTGAAGCACAGACTCTGTGTGTTATATAGCAGTGAGAGAGTTGTTTAAAGAAATTGAAAGCAATAAAGAAAGGCTACATTTTTTGTTAGTTTTTAGATCTTTAAAATATTTAATAAGTAAGTACAAAATATTTAATGTTACAATAAAATAATCATAGGTGATACTACTTGACCACTTACCAGCTCACAGTCCACTAAATTCATTCCAGGCATTGGCTCACTTGGCCTTCTCAAAAATTCTGTGAGGTAAATACTAGCCTCATTTTACAGATGTGGAATATCCAGTCTGGATAGTTTTGAGTTTGATGAGTTTGATGAGTTTGATGAGTTGCCCAAGGTCATGTAGTACATGACAGACCAGGGAAGTGGTCCAGGCAGCTTCTCCAGAACCAGCATTCCTAGAGATGATTCTACCATTGAGGTTTTAGAGAGTTTTTCTACCATGAAGGTCTAAGAAAGGGAAAGATGATAGATGTATTTATCTATAAATGGTTATTCATATTTGTTTCCATTTTGCTGACAACATTGACAATCCAAGGAGTTCTCTTTTAGGGACCACTTGCTCCTGTTCTTTCATTTGGAAAAATCAGAGTGATAACACCCCTTTTTTCCAGTTCTTGAGAATTTCTTGGAACACTGTTTCTGAATGTGCTTTTATAAATGATAAATAGCAACCTGAATGTGTGACATCTTATACATATTCATTTTACAACTCCATGCCGGTTATTTTCCCAGATCCTAAGTCTGTGGTCCCATTTTGACTTGCTCAGAGAAGTGCTGTCTAAACATACAATTACCTCTCCTGAGTTTAGGAAAGATAGCTTGCTGTTTCTTATCAAGCAACATCTCCAACATCTTCAGTTAACAGATGGAGGGCAGCACTGAGCTAGAATAAGTTCCCTCATGATTATTTAAATCATCAGTTATTTAAAAAGGATCTTAAGATCCATTAAATATTCATGAAAGGAACTTCTTGGCAGTTCCTCCATTGTAGGTAATTACAGAGAGTTTAAAATATCTGACGTTGCTTGGAAGCACACAAAGCTCTGTCAGCTGCAAGCAGACAGCTGATTTGTAATTTAATTAACATCCTGGCTTGTCCTGTTCTTTGTGGCAAAAAGTGGGACTATATTTCCTTTCATTTCTGAGTTTTGTTTGAAAAAATTCAAATGGAGCACCTGGGAGAGCTTTTCATCCCTTAGATCCCTCATGTTCCTTACATCCTGCTCCAATCCCCAAAACATTCCTCTTTCAAGTGTCCTTCAGGCCAGATTGCTGATTGTGGGTCACTGGGTGTTGTTTTCTGTTTTTTTGTTTTGTTTTGTTTTGTTTTGGAAGGGTAACTTCACTTGGGAAAGATCTGGGTGCAATCAGCAATCACTGAGCTTCAACCTGCTCTTCTTATTAGCTCTTTGAGTAACAGATTTGAAGAGAGATTTATTTGTCCAGAGATGATTTATCCAATGAACATTGATTGAGATCTCCTATGTAGCCGGTACTGAAGGTCAGCCATAACCAGACTCCATGGAGGTTTCAGTCCAACAGAGGAGGCAAACATTAAGCAAATGATAATGGAAATTAAATGTAAAATAAAAATGTGATGAGTTTTCTGAAAAGCAAGTATGAGGTACCCTGAAATCCGGCCAGGCAGGGAGTGGAGTGGTACAGGAAATCAAGGGAAGTCAGGAGGCCTCCTTGAGGAAGTAGAGGTGAAAATCATGCCTGGTGCATTTTGTGCTTCTTTCTCCCATTGTCCTCCTATCTAATGACCCCCCCCCCCCCAGATGCTTAACATATGGATGACTGTTCCTGAAGAAGAGACTAGGATAGTGGCCAGAAAGGATAGAAGGGGGAAAGAGAAACCTGCTCTTGCCAAAATAGCATTCAGAGAATTTTTTTTTTCAAATTAAAGAAATGAGTGTATTACCAATCTGATCATTGCCTTAACCATTCTTCTCTTTTTTTCTTCTTTTTCTTTCTTTCATCCATGTTTCCTCTCCAGAAAGAGAGACAGGGAGTTGGAGAGGATGAAGTAAAACAGATAAGCTAAGCTATCACGGGTAAAGAAAGGAACTGGAAAAGAGAGATGGCTGGCTACATACGGTACAAATCTCTAGTAAATGAAATTCCTAAAAAGAAATATCGAAGTATTTAAATGAAATATTTTCCTCAAAATAAGACAGTAACTAGAGGGCCCCAGATAAGTATGCACTGTTTTGGGAGTTAAACTTTGTTTTGAGAGGAAATGAGGACCCTTTATTTCCGTGGAGTACATTTGTCAAGACCACGTTCTTCGCTCTTGATTTTCTCAATTTTCTGATCTTCATTTACTTCTTTCTTAGGAATCATTGCTCTTTGCAATTTCATTATTTACCTAATTTTCTTACTGACTTCATGCTTCTCCTAAAATATGTTTTGTTTTGTTTTGTTTTTCCTGCCAAAGCATATTAATAAAACTAAGAGTCTTCCTTTCAGTGGTGGCCTAGCAGCCACAGGCGGTGTGGTTGATGCTCTGGCCTGACCGTTCGGCAGGACATGGACAGATGTCAGGGTTCCCTGCCCTCTAAGAACTGAGATCACGCAGAGGGAACTAACACAGAAAATGCTATTTGTCAGTATTGTTAACAGAGGTGGTAGAATTAACAGATGAGGGGCATTTCCTAAATGCCAGGCTTTGTGTAAGAAACTGTAAATCATTCCTTAATTTTATACTTGCATCATAATGTTGCTTTGAGTTTTCAGTGGGATACTGTTTCAAACACTCCTAGCAAAGGGCTCATGTGGGTCGGGTTCACTTGCTGTTCCAGAGCACACAAACCTGGTCTGGCTCTCCGAGTTTGATCTGAGTCTCTCATCAGAACAGTGCCGACTCCTGCTGCAAGGGGGAGGCAGAGCACTTCTTAGGCAGAGACAGAGACCCAGATTTTATTTATGGGCCTTGAAAGATTTGTGACTTCTCCCTCAGCTCTCACGCACTTCGCCAGTGTAGTACCACCTTCTAGCCTGTGCAGGAGGACTTCAGGTGATGGGTCAGATGCATGGAGGCTCTTGCCTTTGAAGTCTGGGTAACTCAGGGTAGTTTGGACTCACGTGGGCGTCAGCAAAAGGTAGTGAGTCAAATCTGGTCAGACTTCCCAGCCTTTGTCCATCTACATGGGGGGCTCTGTGGTTGAAAAGGAATGTGAGTATGATTGCATTCAGGTTCAGGTAGGAGAGCTTTTTGATCAGGTATATCACAGTATTGCTCAGATTATTTAAGTTTAGTTCAGTTAAAGTCACATTTACTGGTCTTTTAGTAAGTGTCATGATCAGTGGAGCACTGGAGATTCGAGGATAGATACGGCTACATCACTGCTCAAGAGCCACTCAGGGGCTAGTAGGAATGATAGGCACACAGGCAGGTCTTTGCAGTATAAAGCTGTTATTTGATGACAGAAATCTGTGCTGAACCCTATGGGAGCAGATCCTTTCAACTTTTGCAATCAGAGAATCCTTCCAAGAGGAGATGAGATCCAATCAGAGCATCAAGGACCTGAAAAGCTTGCCTGATGAAGGAGTCCATGAGTCAGGGATTAAGCTTCAGAAGGGGGGATAAGCTTCAGAAGAGGATGGGATTCCAGAAGTCAGGGACAAAGTGAGCTAAGATGGGGGCATGAAGAGCATGTCTTCTTCTGCCTCACTCTCCTTAAAGCTGAGAGAGAAAATATAATCTGATTTCAAAATTGCTTCTGCTCCAGAGTCCCCTCTAATGGACCAAGCTGAAGATAGGAAAAGGAAAGCACAGATTTCAAAACAGAGGCCTTCCTTAAATGGGCCTCCTTTTACAGGCAATACAGAAACCCTCAAAGATGCCCAGAATGGTGTCAGTAGTTAATAGAAAAGCCCTGGCATGAGAAATAACTCAGAATTGCCCAGAATGGTAGGACTGATTCTGAAATCAGGATGTGACCTTTGCGGAGTTGTTTAATCTCCCTTGTTAGATGACTCTTGAAGATTTCCTAAGTATTGTATTTCCTGAAGATAAAGTGGGTCTCTTAAGATCTTTGAGGAATTTTAGAAGAATATTCAGGTACTTTAGCTCCAGAGTCAGAGTGACTGACCTGTGTTTGAATCCTAGCTTGCCACTCATCAAGTATGTAATCTTAGAAAAAAATGCCTAACTATGCAAGCCTCAGATGAGGAGAATAAGAACACCTATCTCTTAGGTGTGAAGATGCATATAAAGAATTTAGCATAGGGGCACCTGGTTGGCTTGGTTGAATGGCTGACTCTTGCTTTTTGGCTCAGGTTATGATCTTGCAGTTGTGGGATTGGACCCTGTGTTGGGCTCTCTACTCAATGCAGAGTCTGCTTTGGATTTTCTCTCCCTCTCTCTCCAGCTCACTCACTCTTGCTTTTTTTTTCTCTCTCTCTCATGTGCATACAAAAATAAATTAAATGTATCAATTTAAGCAAATAATAATATAATATAGTTACTGACATTATTATTGATTTTAATATTGGCATTAGTGTTAGGATTAGTATTTCTCTTAATATTAACATTTGTTTTAATATTGGTTTTAGTCTATCTAGTACAAAGCAAAATATGATTTATGGCCCGGCCAAAGTTGAATCCGAGCAGATTCTCGGATAGGATGTTAGGGTGATTCCTTTTGAGGCTTGCTTTTGAGTTAAATATGGCACTTGTCAGCACTTATTGTAACCCCTTGCTTAGTCATCTCTTGCAGGACACTGGAAGAAAATAAATTTAAAAAAGCAGGCGACTATGTGGCTGGCACTAGAAAGGACATCATTTAGCTCTCTTGGGTTGTTCCCTCTTATCTACAGTAAATAGTGGTCTGCCTTTCAGCCTCGTGTCTTGCCACACTGTACCTCACACCCCAGTTTCCACCCAAATTTTACATCAGGCTCACCAGATGTAAAATGGGGATTGGTGTGTGCATGACTTGTGGGAGGCAGTTCCAGAAGGAAACCGTGAAGGATGTGAGGGAAGCACCAAGAAGTTCTGCAAGAGTGTAGGTCCAGGTGCAGACAAGCTTCAACCCCAATTTCATCACATGCTTTGGAGTGTATTTGGCGCCACAGGATTTGTTTCACTTGAGGTGTAGAAGTTGGGGGTTCCACTATAATTCCCAGGCCCATCTAAGTGAGGATGCTTCAGTCACCCAAGAGTGATCATTCTGAGAAGTATGCAGATGTGGGCTTTGAATGTAGAGAAGGGATTTCCATGAATTTAGGGGTAGGGGTGCAGTAGAATCTACTATGATCTATTTCAGGATTTCACTGTTCCCTCAAAACATCATCCTCTCTTATCACTTATGTCCTTTATACATGTTAGTGCCTTTGCTTAGAATATCTCTTCCTCCTTTCTGTTATCATTCTAGATCCTGTTGCCAACTGGGAAGGCTTAGATGGAGTTAGGGATGACCTATTTCTGTTCCCACAGAACTCAGTTTATACTTGTCGTTAGGACTGTGTGTTGCGGCTTAACCATACATGTATGGAACTCATTTAATCATTCATGGTTTTCTCAAGGTCAAGAACTGTTTCTTATTCAATTTATATTCTTAGCACATCTTACTGAAAGAATGATAAGGCAGAGATATAGAGACTACTTAAGAATATGATGTCCTCGAAGATTGTGTCAAGCAAGTGATGCAGTTGCCTTTTTTTACTTAAACCTGATTTCATAACATTTTGCAACGAAGGAGCTTGCATCCTGCAGTTACAAAGTTGTTACAAAACAACTTTGTAGCTTAAGCAACTGATCCCCATTTCATCCATTTGTTTGTCCTGTAACTTTATTCAACAAATACGCAGTAAGTATATGTGCCAGGCACTTGCCTAAGGACTGGAGGTAAGAGGATAAACAAGACTCAACTGTCCAGTACTCACAGAATGTTATAGTCAGTGTGAACAATACACACACACACACACACACACACACACACACACACAAGTACACAGGCACATAACATGATAAAAATTGCAGGGAACTATGGGAACACCCACAAAATCTCAGACTTATAGTTCATGAAATGTTCCCAGAAAAGATAAAGGCAAAGTTGAGGCCTAAAGGATCAATGAATGTTAAAATGAACAGTTTGTAACTAAACAAATATTAATTGAGCATAAAGATTGGTTTTATAGCCTAAATTAAGGTCCTATCAGTCTTAAAAATGTGTCTTACATTTATGTGAATAATTTAAAATAAGTTATTTGTGACACCACATAAGTTCAACTGAGTTTATTATCTGTGTCTTGATAGTTATTTGTCCAAATAGTTCAGTAAAATGTGTATTTTAATGAATTTCATCTTTCTCTAAGCCAGCTAAATCTCACTAGAAGAATCCTGGAGGAGCCACAATAATCATTTAAACTTTGCAAGATTTTGCTTTTGGCATTCTTGGATCTTTATCAGAACACAAGCATTTCCTAACTGTTATAAGTAACATGAACATGGTTTTACACATGTGAAATGTTAAAAAGCTTAACAAATTCCTTAAAAACCCCTCAAATGTAATTACCACATAATCCAGCAATTCTACTTCTGAGTATTTATGCCAACAAATTGAAAGCAGGGTTTTAAAGAGACACTTGTATACCTCTGTTCAGAACAGCATTATTCATGATAGCCAAGAGGTAGAAGCAAACAAACCACCCATCTACAGACGATTGAATAAACAAAATGTGGTGTGTACATACAATGGAATATTATTCAGCCTCGAAAAGGAAAAGAAATCATGTCACATGCTATAGCATGGATGAACCTTGAGGACGTTATGTGAAATAAAATAAGCCAGTAATACTGTATGATTCCACTGATACAGGGTATCTAAAGTAGTAAAATTGATAGAAATGGAAAGTAGAATGGGTAGAGTAGTGGTTGCCAGGGCCTGGAGGAGAGAAAAATTGGGCATTGCTGTTTAATGGCTATAGAGTTTCAGATTTGCAACATGAAAAAGTTCTGGAGATTGGTTACACATTAATATGAATATACTTCACATTACTTAACAGTTAAACATGATTATGATGGAAATTTTTTATGTGTATTTTACCTGAATTTTTAAAAAATATATTTTTTAAAAACCTGAAAGTAATGATATGTTTATATTCATTCCACAATCCTGAGGTAGGAGTGGTGCAATAAAAGAGTTCAGAAGTAATGGGGGCTCTGCTCAGCTAGTGGTGTTGAGAGGTACCTCATAGTACAAGGAAGCTTGAGTTTTGTCGTGTGGGCAGCAGGGGCTGCTCAATGGATTTAAAGAGAAGAACTTACCAGTTTGTGATTTCATAAGGGCACCCAGTACAGTGTAGAGGGAAAGAGCAATCTCAGTGGCGGTCTACATAGCCCAGGAGTTCCCTAGACGAGAGCTGATCTGAACCTGAATTTGGACAGTGGTGGTAATGGGGGATGAGGATGAAGTAGACTCAAGAATTATTTAAGTGTAAATTAAGCAGACTCAGTAAATTATTAAATTGGCAGATGGAAGAGTGAAAGATAGGATGGAATGTGGCTGACTCCTATTCTCCTGGCTCAGGTGGCTGCATAGACGGTAGTATTTCTGTGGTTTAGAGGCTTACCTGGAAGCGGGGGCAGTTGTTCCTACAATTGTTTGAATGCCTGGGAACTCTTTTCAGTTGCTAAAATAGGCAGACCCTTTGTCTTGATTTTTGAAGTTCTTTAGAAGGAAGCTCCATCCCCAGAAATTGTGATTCTTTGTCCCAGAATCTGATTAACCCAAATCAGTACCAGAATCTGATTAACCCAGATCAGTACTCCTTCTCTTTGAGTATGAGAGGAAGAGAAGATTGTCTTCCTTTTGAGGCCAACACAAATAATGTGGGTGACAAAAATTGTTCTTTATTTCCAAGGGAACTTTAGCCTTACACAAATTCTGAAACAAAATTACATTTCCTGAATGGAAGGTATTAGAAGTCTGTTTCATTGCTCAATACATTTTTTTTCTTCCTTCTCCATTCCTGACCTAGACATTTTAGCACATGCTTAGGTACTCTGGTCATTAGGAGGAAGGCTTAGGTAAATCACCTCAGTCTCATTTGTTTTCACCTTCCTGTACCTTAAAACAGAGATAGTACCTTATCAGGTAAAAACAAGTCATCAACGTCGGTCAGTATTGAGGTTTGTTCAGTGTTCATTATCGAGGTTGCTTATGGTGACCACCAGAAGAATCTGCAGCAAAGCCTCGTATTTGTTATCAGTTTTATCAACAGTAGGTATGCACTGGGTCCTATAAGTGAAGTTAGAATACAAAGTTCTCAACTGTACCCTTTGCAACACTAATGCTTCTGCTGTTCTTTCTTGTCTTTTCTCCTAGAAGTATCGATACCAAGATGAGGACGCTCCACACGATCATTCCTTACCTCGACTAACCCATGAAGTAAGAGGGCCGGAGCTGGTGCACGTATCAGAAAAGAACCTGTCTCAAATAGAAAATGTCCATGGATACGTCTTGCAGTCTCACATCTCTCCTCTGAAGGTCAGTTTGATCGTTCTCAGAGCTGGCGGCAGTGATTGGTCTGCAGTGCTAAGGGAGATGTCTGTTGGCCCCATTAAAGAAGTCTCTGTTAAAGCCCTGTAGTGGCCCATGGTTGCCATAGGGTCTTTTTGGGGTTTGAAGGCTCACCTAGAATTCCTAATGGACAGTTGTTCTTGCGATTGTTTGAATGTCTGGGAACTCTTTTTTAGTTGCTAAGAATGGGCTAAGGAAAGAGCAAGGGATGAAAATTGAAAGGGAAAATAAGGTAACCATTTACTTAGAAAACCCAGGAGTACCTCAAGATTTTGTTCAAAGGCCACTTCTCTACCCCTATACCCAGTCCCAGATAAAACAAAGGAAATAAGTATAACATGTTAGTGCCTAACCATCACTTTATCGTGTAGACTAATAAAAAACTGCGTGAGCCGGCTATCAACATCTCAGTTTTATATTACGTTTCTTTCTATTTGGTGTCATACTTCTCTGACCCTTTCTACCTTTTTTCTTTAATTTTTAAACAATGTCTTGATAAATGGTATTTTTGCAAAGGACATTTAAATGAAAGGATTTTCTGTGCTCTTTGGTTGCAAATTACTCTTTTCTTTGATGTTGCTATGGGATTTTGTGCTTTAGATAAAAGCTCATAAATGTTGATTAGAGTTAAAAAAAGAAAAGTGGAACTAGAGTCAATGATATAGCAGAAGTGAATGCAGATGAAAAACAAAACAAGACAAAAACAAACAAACAAACAAAAAACCCTACTAAAATAATTCTTTAGCACTAAAGAAAATTCACTGTTTATTTTGTCAGCCAGAATATTCACTCATCACTACTTCCATACAGCTGTATCACAATAAAAAACAAAGCCATAAATGTGGCCCTGGTGCTGCCTTCTAGAATCTTATTATACCCTCTAAGACATCAGAGAGGCTAAATTATATTCTAATATGGTTCTGAAATTTGATATATTTTAAGTACCCTGGCATCCTAAAAATGTATTATCAAATAAGCTAATTTCATTTACCACCAATTAATTAAAATATTAGGTTAATTGTCAAATTCCAGTAAATATGTTATAATATGTAAGAGTATGCAAACATTGTACCACTGGAATTCATTGTTCGGTTCTTCCCAGAGTCTTTAGAAATCATTGAATGACTGATGGAAATGGGTATGTTTAGCCTAGGGAAGAAAAGATTAAGGGTTGAAGGACAAGGGATTTCCTTCTTACACCTCAGGAACTGTCATGTGGAAAATATTGGTGTCACCCAGAGGGCAGAAACATAGCCACTGTGCATAACTAACAGGGAGGTGTAGTTGGGATCATTGTAAGACCACAACCCCTGTCAGTTTGAGCTACCCCAGACAGGTTTAAACTAACTAGTGCAGGAAGCAGTGGTGGCCTGTCCCTAGGAATCTTCCAGGCCTGGCTGACAACCTGGTAGTGATATTGTAGAAGGGACTGCTTTAGCAGGAGGGTACATAAAATTGTTTCTAAGGTCCAGTCTGACTCTAGGACTCAATGATTCTAGTCTGGGGTCAGATGAATACATACATTCCTTCTTTCGACAAATACTCATGTTTGCAGACAAGTGCTCATCCTTACTCTGTGTGCTGACCAGTAGAAATTGAGAAGGGACAAGGGTGGGAGCCTGCATTTCATTAAGAGTATTTAAATCTTGGGGCACCTGGGTGGCTCAGTGGGTTAAAGCCTCTGCCTTCTGCTCAGGTCATGATCTCAGGGTCCTGGGATTGAGCCCCGCATCCAGCTCTCTGCTCAGCGGGGAGCCTGCTTCCTTCTCTCTCTCTCTGCCTGCCTCTCTGCCTACTTGTGATCTCTCTCTGTCAAATGAATCAATAAAATCTTAAAAAAAAAAAAGAATATTTAGATCTCAGCTTCTTTCTCTTTCTTTTCTTTTCCTTCCTTTTTTTTTTTTCTTTTTGTTTCCTTTCTCTTTTCTTTCTTACAAGAAATCTTTGTAAGAATCTTCACAGAAACTCCCTTCTTTTCTCCCTAATTGTCTTTCTCCCTTTCCTGGCACATTTTAATTGGCTCTAGAGCAGAGCTCCCAAAGGCTGCAAGCTGAGTAGGTTCATCAGGGTTAATTTAAAGCAAACCTGGTTATAGTAAGTAAACAAACAAAATAAACAAAACAATAAAAGCATAATAGAATGTTCATTTTGTATGTTAAGTCTTAAGCATTTACATGACAGTATAATTGTCAAAATATCTACAGTTTGGGTGATTACACCATGTGTTATGCTACTTTCTGCCTCATTTGGAAAATACCTATTAGAGTTAAATGAAAAGTTTGCTTTTTCTGAAGCTTGCATCTCAAAGGAATCTTTCCCATTTCCCTTTATCCCTTGCCTTCCAGGAATCTCAAAATTAAGCATCTTCAAGTGTGGTGATTTTCCTTAGTGTAGGCTTTCTGTTTCTGTTTTGCTCTTCTGTCTTATTTCTTATTCTCTTTTTGTAAAGATGATTTATTGGTTCTTGTGGTTTTACTGTAGTAGCATCTTCTACTGAAGGCACCCCATATTGGATTAAAAGTGGTCATCTATGAGTGATAAACCCCTGATAGGAAACATCCACATAGGAATATGTTTCCTGTCCTTTTTGGAATCACCAGTGTATGGTGTGTCCCCCAAGATATTATGAAGGGGGGGGGAAATAAGTCCATCTGGGACTTCTATGCCTAGACTGTGAAATAGCAATTTCGGAGCCAGGACTTTTTCCCCATGACATTTTAGAGGTGTTTTGATGCTGAACAAGATGTGCTTTTAGATCGTGTTAATGAACAGACTGTGTATCTTTCTTGGGTCAACCATAGTGATGGGGTAAGCAGGCACAATTTTTCCAGAAACACACACACACACACATTGATAGGTAGAGTTTGCAGTTTTATGGTGTAAATACTCCCACCATGGCTGAGTTTAGGCTAGCAACCTGAAGCCACTGACTGCATTCGGAACAAAGAAGCAAATGAGGCTTCTTAAGTAAGTCAACATGAGCTGGCTCCAACACAGGCAGGCTCAAGCACATGCATTTTTGTAGCAATAGGACACATTTCCTAATCAAGTTGCTAAGGGATTATTATATTATCACAGTTCAAGTGTTCAGAAAACCTGCCATGATTAAAATCTAATGTGTTATTTTCTCATAAAGGAAGCCTATTAGAGTCAGAGAAATGCTAAGGAGGTACAAATTCTCAATTAGACCTGGCTTATTTTCAACTTCTTTGCTCCTTTGATCTTTGTGGTCCTCTTGGGTCAAGCATTAAAAGAGGGAAGAGTGAAGAGGCAAAATCCACAATCAGATAATGCCCCTGAATCTTACTCTGGAGTCAATGCAGCTCTCTAGTATTAGAAATTTACATATGGCATAGGGTGTGAGATTGCTGGATAACAGTTGAAATGCTGCATGGAGCAGGCTCTGAATCATTAGCAGAGCAATCTTATCATAGCAGGTTTGACAGTCGTTTCTTCCATCATTGCTTATCACTGAAGCCTCGGTTCTAAGAATCATCTGCCTTTGGTGCACACCCGCTGCCTGGCTGATAGATGGGCTTGCTTAGCCTGCTTTCATTAGAATGCCTTGGCCATTGTGAAATATGGGTTTAGAAAGAGAAATGCAATTTTGCAGTGAATTTAATAGAATTTGTTTTCTTTGCCTCAAGATGAGGATGCTTTCTCTTCACATGCTACCTAGAATCTTCCACAAAAGAAGCTGGCATATAATAAAACATGAGAATTTTCTTTTCAGTTTAAGTCAATTCCGTAATATTTATTGGGTCTCTACTATGCACATTATAATAGGTGATGGAGAAACCAAGGGCAGTAAAACGTGATTTTACCTATACTTACCACTTTCTTAAAAGATCTCAGGTCTAATTATTTATTACTTACTCTCACTCCACAACAGAAATTCACATTCCTGATGCTTATATACCGTGAGACCTCAGACATTGTGGAGAGTACTCTTTACAGAGTATCTGTTGAGAGAAAGAGAGAGAGCAGGAGAGAGCAGGAGAGGGGATGAGGGAGGAGGAAAAGTCAGGCTTATTTTTAAGAACCTGGGCTTTAGAATACCTGGATTTCAATCCCGGCCAGGCCCTTTCATTTAGTAGCTATGTGACCTTAATCAAGTTAACCTCTCTGTCTTAGGCTCCTCATTAGTAAAATGGAAGTAACAGTAGTATTTATCTCATGGGATTTGTGTACTAATTAAATAAAGTAATATATGTAAACTGCTTAGAAAAAGTTTGGCACACAGTAACCACTCACCAAATGTTGTTTTTGATCATATTATTATTATTATTATTAGCCAGCTATCATGACAAGTACTTTAAAATCACTTCATTTATTACATTTTATCTCTACAAGATTATACACGATTTTAAAGTTAAATAGTTCCCTGCAATCCAAGAACCAGTAAATCGGAGTGCAAGTAAACGTAACAACCCAGTTCTCTCTGGATCCAAAGCCTATGTTCTTTTTTTTTTTTTTAAAGATTTTATTTATTTATTTGATTGAGTGAGAGAGAGAGAGCACAAGTAGGCAGATCAGAAGGCACAAGGCAAAAGGCAAAGCAGACTTCCCGCTGAGCCAAGAGCCCAGTGTGGGTCTTGATCCCAGAATCCTGGGATCATGATCTGAGCCAAAGGCAGGCGCTTAACCAACTGAGCCACCCATGTGCCCTGAAAGGCTGAATTCTTTATCATTCCTGTTGCTATATCACCTTTCTCTAAGCTGTTCTATTTTTAAAGAGATCTCAGATTCAAATTTTCACTTATCAAGTCCATGTATGTAAAAGGAGAAGGTCCTTTATTTCATATGGTCTTATCCTTAAAAACAATTATTAAGCAGATATATAAGGGAATGTGTAAGAAATACAGTTTTCTAAGTGAGAGCCAACAAGAGTGGTGACAGACGGGAACTTTATGAGGAAATAGAAGGAAAATAAGTTCTATCTTTAAAATACCTTAGCTCACCCAGTGGT
The DNA here is from genome assembly GCA_003697995.1 of Taxidea taxus jeffersonii. Lineage (NCBI taxonomy): Eukaryota > Metazoa > Chordata > Mammalia > Carnivora > Mustelidae > Taxidea > Taxidea taxus. The sequence continues at coordinate 58,946 of ML104784.1, forward strand.
GAACTTCCAAGGGAATATGTTATCTCTGCTCCTGTGACTAAAAACAACACAAAACAAAACAAAACTAGTATTTGGGAGCTAGTTTCCTTTTGAAAAATCCTTTGACATTGTAAGAATGTGTATCTTGGCAGGAGAGACACACTTTGTCTTGAGCAACTGAAGAATTTTCTTCACTGAGATCTACTCCTCACAGTAGATGCATCTGTCAGTGAAGATCTCAAATAAATCCAACCAACCACAGACATCAATCATGTTCTTCTTCCCAGGACCTGGCAAGACCTCATTCTATAATTTTTACTTGGTACCTATTCTTTTCAAATATTCATTCCATATATGCTTAATTTTATAAACTAACTTACCATTTTCAGAAGTAAGCAATGTAAAAGTTACACATTCAACCACAAATTAATAAAGGAAGAAAGCTCCATCTCAGGTTAACAAGACATTTGTTCAAGCAGAAATCCTTGTTCTAATTCTGCTTTTCTGCATAACCATGGGCTTGTTTTAATAAATTTACTATCAGTTACTATCATTACATGAACATCCCCACAGTCAAGTTTTGTATTGGTTTTGTTCATTATTATGTCCTTAGTCCTTCAACAAATACTTGTTGGGTTAATTATTTGTAAGTGGTTATATGAACACTCATAAATAATCCCCTTCTGTAAGATTGGTGTCATTAATATCAAAACAAGCAAGAAATCAAGGTGCAGACTTCTTGTTTTCCCCTTTCTGTTGTCCTCTTTTCCCTGACCTACTCATCATTGATATAGAATGTCATCAACTTTCAAGCTGATATTTCCTCCTGTATTATATATCTGAAATGTGTCCTAAAATAAATGGCATCTCACAACTAAAATTGGCACTATCTCCTAGGGTGCGTAAAAAAAATGATGTGTCTTACAGTTAAAACCATCTTAGATTCAATGACTATTTACAAGGAAGATTAAAGCTGTTTTTCATAGATTGGTGTGAATGTCTTTAATCAGATAAATGTGATTTTCTGCCAGAATAAACAGTTCTAGAAGCTTTACTGAAAAGTCAGAATAGGAGAGGTTAGGATATATTTCTATACTTGGAACACCGTGCATTTGTTGAATATATATGGGAAAACAGTGGAGAAACTATAGACAATGCAAGTTTGGGGAAATTTTAAGAGGGATTGTTTATGAATGAAGCAGCTGGTGTATAAAATTGTAGGCAAGAAAGATAACAAAGTGTACTTTGCTCCGCTGTTTCCTTACCAGAGTTGCCAGACCTGGCTTATAGGAAAGTATATTTTACCCAACAGTATAATAATTCCCCTTCCTCCACAAAGCCATCCCTCTTAATTCTTGCCTGACTTAGCTTTTTAAAAATATATATTGTTTTATTATTCTAAATAATTTTTGTGTAACTATATATTGTCCTTTCCATTACATTTGTCTTTCTCTTAAGTGTGCTAGCTCCCGGGGGTGCCTGTGTGGCTCAGTGGGTTAAGCCTCTGCCTTCAGCTCAGGTCATGATCTCAGGGTCCTGGAATCGAGGCCCGCTATCCGGCTCCCTGCTCAGCAGGGAGTCTGCTTTCCCCTCTTTCTCTTGCCTGCCTCTCTGCCTACTTGTGACCTCTGTCAAAAAATAAATAAAAACTTTTTTTCTAAGTGCAGAAGCTCCTGTAACTAGACCATATCTTATTCTCATTTTGTTTTATTCTTTTTTCTCCCTTATTTTCAGTCATCTATAATGAAATTAGACCAGTACTTCCCAAATAATGTTGGTGGATTTTTATCAGCAAGGAAAATAAAAACATGAATGCTGAAATTATTTGGGAATTTAAATCTACTAACTTTTTGAAGGATTTCTACAAGTTTTTAATATGATAATATGAAATATAAACCTGTAAGATGGGACTATGGTTATTATACAGTATTTCCCAAACATATTTGGCCATGAAATGCTTTCTTCCAAATAAAATAATTTTTTTGTTTGGACAGATACACTTTTGAAAATACTAAAGCAGAGACATAGCCCCAGGGTAATATAACCAATAGGAAATATAACATAAGAATTCATCCTAGCCCTAAAATCAGACTCAATCAGATTCAAATACCAGCTCCTCAACTTACTAGCTAGCTAATGTGAGTTTCCTCAAGTTACTTAACTTTCTTTATCCTCAGTTTTTATATTTATAAAACAGTGGCATCCACTTATATGCCTCTGTGATCTCTAAGAAAGAGCTATTCAAAGATCTTAGCTCAGAGCTAGACACATGAGAAATAAATAAAAAATGATAATCTTTATTGTGAGTGAGGTACTAATATTATTCTGATATTTTAAACTAGAAACTTGGGGATTGGTTTTGGGATTTTTTTTTTCATGTTAATCTCTTGTTTTCAAATATCTTAGGGTTCTTACCTTCCTCTTTGTATCCACAGCTACTATCCCTAGTTCATATTTTCATTACTTCCAGGCAGAAAGCTTTAGGGTTACTGTAAAACATCATGGGCTTTGGAGCAAAAAAAATATGTGTTTGAATTCTGATTCTACACTTTCTGGCTGGATAAACTTGGGAAAATCATCTGGCATTTCTGAAATGCAGTTAGGTTTAATATGAACCAATCTCAATGTCTTGGCTGGTCGATTCATTTATTCATTTACTGGCACAGCAGAGTCTCTTTGACTTCCTACTGTATGCTGGGGTCTATGTTATTCCCTGAGGATACAAGGAAGAACATGCCTTCAAATTGCTTACATGCTAAAGTTAGATTAACAAATTTGGGATACATACATAAAATATGTCATATCATGTGCGATAAAGAAAGGATCAAACAACAGGCAAATTCCCAAGACCTAAAGAAGTAGCTTAATTTTCTCTGAGTTTGGAGTGCTAGAGATGGATGTGATCAGAGAAAGCAGTACAGAAGAGGTCATTGTTTTACTTGAAGGAAGTAGGACCTATAATAGGAGAAAGACCATAGTTGTCCTAGATTCCAACAATTTTGTAGCAGTATGGAAGAATTCTAGAAATTGCCGATAGTTGAGAAGGGGAGAGTGAGAGAATGAAAGGATGAAGGAAGAAGTACCAGGCCCAAATCATGCCATAAAACAAGAGAGATGGGTAGGAACAGGTAACAAAGGGTCTTATGTGGAGATTAGACTTCACCTTGTAGGTAACGAGGAGTAACTGTACAATTTGAAAGAGGAGAAACCTGGTCAGAATTGCAAATTAGAATATTACTCATGTCATGTAGCAAAGTAGAAGAAAAACAAGAAAACAGTGATATCACAAGCAAGGGCATCAGGTAAAACAGCAAAGATGGACAAGCTCTGGGATTAAAGCAGAGGCATTGTGGTAGAACAAGGGATAGACTAGAAAGCTTATTTAGGAAGAGACACCATCAGGACCTTGAGACCTAATAAGTACAGAAGGTAGAGGAAAGAGAGAAATAGAGGCTAATTCACATTCTTTTTTCATTTGACCTATTTTTTTTTTCAAATTTTATTTATTTGACAGAGATCACAAGTAGGCAGAGAGGCAGGCAGAGAGAGAGGAGGAAGCAGGCTCCTTGCTGAGCAGAGAGCCCGATGCGGGGCTCAATCCCAGGACCCTGAGACCATGACCTGAGCTGAAGGCAGAGGTTTTAACCTACTGAGCCACCCAGGCACCCCCATTTGACCGATTTTATGGAGGCAGTATCATGAAATGAAATAAAAAAATTCCAAGAAGGGGCCCCTGGGTGGCTCAATCAGTTAAACATCTGCCTTCAGCTCAGATCATGATCTCAGGGTCCTTGGATCAAGACCCATATCCGGCTCTCGGCTCAGCAGGGAGTCTCTTTCTCCCTCTGCCTACTTGTACGCTCCCTCTCTTTCTCTCTCTCTCTTGCTCTATCAAATAAATACATAAATAAATAAAATCTTTTTTAAAATGCCAAAGGAAAGGAGATTTTAGGGTGTGGTAAAAAGATTCTGAGTTTGGGTATTAATAATGGAGTTTGAGGTATTTTTGTTGTACCCAGGTTGATAGGTTTCATATGCAGTTTGAAACAGGGATCTGGGGATTGAGAGCGGGCTTATCTAGAAAGGGAGCCTTGGAACCTTCAGTGTAGTTGAAGCAGTATGGCTGGGGTTGTCCAGGGGAATGGGGGAGAGAGCTGAGGACCGCAGTGCAAAAGACAGTACTGCCACACCAGGGATTTATGGATAGAAAGGAGGCTGTTGAGGAGACCATGAAGTAGTTAGTGAGTGATTTACCGCAGTGCATAGCCTGATGTTTCTTAACTGAGTCAAACATTTCTAGTAGAAGAGGATCATATTATATACATTTTTTGAAAAATGTAGTTCCTCTGACATGCTTAGAGTAGTGTTGGCCAAACACTAGATATCTTTCAAATACTTGTTACTTGATAACTATTTAAAAAAGAGAGAAGGAAAGAAATACCTTATGAAACATATTTGAATCCAGTAGTCATGGGGTCCTGACCATCAACTGAAAAAAATGGATTTTCTTTCCACTTTAGCCATGGTCCTTTTAGTATTATTACTAATTAGAAAACAAAGCTGATTTTACTATTTTAGAAAATTTATGATTTTAAAAAAATGTAAAATTCGCTCATTTCTGTCTCTTGCCACTAGATGGTGGGAGTAACTGAGCTATTGGTTCAGGAAGCATATGGTCTTAAGGGAAAAACCTGAGATTTGTAAGGCTAAATTGAGAAGCTCATAGTTACTAAAAACATAAGAACGTTTTGGCAGGGATTTGCATACTTGTGAATAATGCATTTTTGTTCCATGCCCAGACCTTGGTGAAAGGAAATGGCTGAGTGAAATATGGCCTTGACAGACACATATACTGAATCCAGACACAAAAGCTCCCGGTCGAAATTCTATGCAAATGAACCATTTCTTCGGTTATCATAAATTGGAAAGGATACTGATAGCTTACCTCAAATAATCCTGGATATTCAAGCCAGATGTTCAAGAAAGGGAAGAAGACAATAATAGATGTAGGACCTACCACATTATCTTACAATTTAAAAATGCTATCTAGGACTAGCCAACCATGGGTTAATGGGTTTTCTCCATGACTTTGGAAAGATAAGTCAGTGGAATGGCATCCGAATCTCCTATTTTATTCATCTGTATGCTAGTTATAGCAACAGCGATAATAAATTTTCTCTAAGAAATATTAGGATATGTATATTAAAGGCATAGTGTTTTAAAATATGAGTACTTGTAATAATCATAAATAAATGTCATTAGTGACTATTTGTAGCTGCAGATATTCCTAAATTGCATACAGAAGTTCTCAAGACTAAGATTTCACTATTGCCGAGGCTTTCTGTAATGATAAGAAATAATATCCTGGTGCGCCTGGGTGGCTCAGTGGGTTGAACCTCTTCCTCTGGCTCAGGTCATGATCTCAGGGTCCTGGGATCAAGCCCCACATTGGGCTCTCTGCTCAGCAGGAAGCCTGCTTCCCCCCTTCTCTCTGCCTACCTCTCTGCCTACTTGTGATCTCTGTCTGTCAAATAAATAAAATCTTAAAAAAAAAAAGAAAAAGAAATAATATCCATATGGGTGCCTGGGAGGCTCAGTCAGTTAAGCCTCTGGCTTGATTTTGGCTCAGGCCAAGATCTTAGGGTCATGAGATTGAGCCCTACTTAGAGCTCCATGCTGGATAAGGAACCTGCTTAAGATTCTTTCTCTCTCTCTGAGCCTCCCCACTGCTCGCTTCTGTTCTCATTCTCTCTCTTAAGAAAGAAAGAAAGAGAGAGAGAGAGATCGGAAGGAAGAAAGAAAGAAAGAGAAAGAATATATAAGAATATAGAGAGCTCACAGAGGCTACCCTCACAGGGGCTTAATGAGAGTATTTTCTTTTTTAGTAGCACAGACGCATAGAAATTATTCCACATCTCACACATACATTCATAAATAAGTATTGATGTTGATTGGGCTATGGAATTTTTAACTCTTTCCCAACTAATTTGGAAAAGTAATAACATACAGTGGAAAGCAGATGGACTTTAGAATCAGACCTACTTGGCCTACAAATTCCACCTGTTTTGCTTCCTAGGTATGTTCTTTAGCAAATCTAGTGCCCTCTCCCCTACTGTAAATAGTAATATGGAATAGTAATATGCTGTAATATGCTGTTAGGGATTGCTTGAGACAATGCATCAATAGTCTTTAACATAGCACTTGACACCTACTAGGTGCTCAATATATGGTAATTATTTCTATTTTAAAAATAGGAAATGTGTGTATGAAAGAGCAAACCTTAATTTCAGATCAGTCAACTCTTTGAGCTCTCAGTAAAGATGGACTCTTGTTATAGTATCACACCTGCTGTCCTCCAGATAATGGCTTTACATTACAGAGTACCCTCAGTTCAGCTAACCAAATGTCCAGAATCATCTCTTATATGAAAGTGAATGTCAATTTGGCTAGCTCAAATGAAGTGTGGTAAATAAGCTGAGGGCATGATCAGGTGTTAGATGGTTCAAACAAGACTAAAGCATAAAAAGATGTATTTTCTTTGGTTATAGAAGATGTTAGAATATTTGCATAATCTTTCAAGGTGTTACTTGGAGAGTATGTTTGACTTAGACATATAATTCCTCATATGTTTATTAAAAATTATTACTTTAAATTTTTTTAGAATTATTTCATAGTTCCACTTTGATGCCTAGTAAACTTTCAGTAATAAAATAGGGATAACTAACAGTCTTGTTGAATTTGTGCATTAACCAAAATAAAATTCTGGAGAATATTATTAACTCATGAAAATGCAACCAGTTTTTATTCTTTGTCAAGCAATGTACTTATAATTATACTTCACTAATTCTAACTATAGGTCAAATCCCACTTCTGTAAACTCTAAGCCTTCACTCTGGTACCATTTTTATGATATAATTTTGTCGTTGTCAAAATCAAGTTAACCTGGGGTCCTCTTCAACAAGGGGATTTTAGTCGTATCAACAGTCTCTGTTTGTTCATTTATATTTGTTCAACAAAAGTACTAGTTTCCTTTATAGGGAGGGGGTATGAGGTAGCTGCTAAGGTCTAAAATCTAATGTAATGAATTTTTATTTCTTTGTATTCATATGCATTTATCAACCTTTCTACCTAGAAGTTGTTTTAGGAGAAATAATAGTAGTAAAATGTAGTATTTCTTTAATTCCTATTGTATGTTAGCACTATTCTAAATGTTTTACATGTATTGAGTTATTCCATTCAACCACCCCATAAAATAGGACTTCTTATTACTCCCACTTTGTGGAAAAAAGAAAATGGACACAAAGAGGTTAGAAAAAACTTGTCTAAGATCACACAGTTAGTCCTTGATAGTCTGGGATATGATGACGCTAGTCTGACATCATACCCTCCCCCCTCAGTCATAGTACTGTATTATTCACCAGCGAAGGAGAAGTATGTAGTTTTAAAATGGAAGGGGACAATCAAAATCCAGGATTTTCAAGCTGCAATTGACCCATTAGTAGATGTGAAATCGATTTAGTTTATAATTTTAGAAGAGAATAACAGAACAGAATAGAAAATACGAGAGTATGTTACAGGTAGAAATCTTTCCTTCAGTTTAGTGTGGGCACATTTGGGTGTGTACTGGCTTACAATGTAAAATGTACTTCTTAGTGCGATCAAAGTCAAGAAAGTCAGGGAACCACTGATCTGGTCCAACTTCCCCGTAGTGTAAAAGGAGGGTAGGTCATAGAAAACCTGAGACGCAGATGAGTGAAATGATTCCCTGAAAACACATTGGTCAGAAATATGGAATCCTGAACTTTTGTAGTATTAATCATTCCTATTCTCTCTGTCTAGCATCTGTTGTGGCTGCCATTACTACCAATTAAGTTTCTTAAACTGGAATTTCTCTAACTTGGATATGTATTAGAATCACACAGAAGCCTAGCCCCACCCTACTTCAACAAGCCTAGGGTTCTATATTTTTATTACCTCTCCAGGTGACTTTGTTACACACTAACTTTGAAGAACTGCTGTCTCAAACTCCATAGTGCCACAGCATATACTGAATGATTGCCATATGTATTACCAGACCTTTGCTAAATGCAGTTAGAGACAATAAAAGAAGAGATAGAGCCTCTGTCAATGAGGAATTTAAACTCTATTAGGAAAATCAAGATGTGCATTAATGATTTAGGGAGCATAAACTATGTAAGTGCTTTTTTAACCTTACTTAATAAGATTATTAAGTACAAACAGAATTCCAGAAGGCAATTTTTAAAAAATTCTCGTATAGGCATATACAAAGGAAACCTCATAATGCTTTTTTAAGAGAGAATGTTTTATGAGAAAATATGGTAGAGAAAGTTGAATTGATTTTCCCCAACTCACAGAGGAATTGCCACTGTCAAGTGAACAGATTTAACTCCAATGCAGTACTCCCAGGATGTATTCCCCCAGGCCAGCTGACTCACCAAAATCACATTGACAGCAGGTGATTTGTTCCTTCTTTATTGGCAGAGCATTGAGTGTGTTAGAGTTCGTGGCCAATTTGGGGTCAAAGGTAAGTTCATTTGCAATGCTTTCAAGAGGCTCTTACTGATGTTCCTTTACATATAACATCAATGGAGGGTCACTTTCAGGGCCCTTCAGTCACAGGGCACACATAGAAGTCATGGGTCACTTACAAAAATCAGCTCCAAATTGTAGTAAATTAAATGTCACAGCTGGTTCTCTAGAGATTTTCTGGTTTTATCTCTTCATGTCGAGATGAAAGGGATAAATTCCCTCACATTGGTTGAAGAAATCTAAGTAGTTGTGTTATTTTCTCAAAGAACAGTAAGACATTTCTGTTATCAGCTTTTATTGATAAAATTTAATTAATAAAAATAAATTACATACAAAAATACATAATATATAGTATACATAATACAAATATCAAATTATATAATCTTATTTAATAAAATTATAACCTTACATGTAACTATTAAAATGTCATAATTATGAAGAATTATTTAAAATTAATTATGAAATCATTAACTTATATGTAGCATTTCAATAAAAAAGGCTGTCTTTCTCCTTTTATGAACAACTCAAGTAAAGCTGCTACTAGCAAAAAAATAAAAAGCACTAATAACCATTCAACGTATTTATATGAATTAGAAAAGGGAACTCTTACTAAAGTGGCATAATACCTTGTTATAATTTAGATCTTGTGCTGCGTGGACCCCTGCAGATGACCTGTATTCAATAGTAAGATCATAGAATCATCGAAGTAAGCAGGGGCATTTGAGATAATGTAATCTAACACTGTTATTCTACACATAAGAGTCAGATATGTTATGATATTTCCTAGGGCAGACACATAGTTAATGCTAAAGCTAAGACCGGAATGTGGATCCCACATTCCCAGACCACAGTTTATTTCTTTATTTCTTAAGTAAAGAGTAGATGTGTTCTACTCAATAGGTCACAGAAGTTTACTTATTCCAGTTTCTAGATGTTGCTGGAAATTGTAATCACTAACTTTTTATTTGTTTATACCGATGTTCAGCTTTCTCAAAGGGCCAAATCAAGGTTGTTGACAAAAAATCTCTGTTGGACAAAAAATCTCTCTCCTCCTAAATCTCTCTAGCTAAATTGTGTGCCAGTTTGATTGAGTAAGAATAACATCTGCTTCATCACTAGTTAACTGTGATATCATATTGCATATTTGCATAAACATTGATGAGATAGTTACATTAAAAAAACCCAGATTTAAAGGATCCATATCTAAAAGACAGATCTAGGGGCGCCTGGGTGGCTCAGTGGATTAAAGCCTCTGCCTTCGGCTCAGGTCATGATCCCAGGGTCCTGGGATAGAGCCCCACATCAGGTTCTCTGCTCAGCAGGGAGCCTGCTTCCCCCTCTCTCTCTGCCTGCCTCTATGCCTACTTGTGATCTCTGTCAAATAAATAAATAAAATATTTTTAAAAATTAAAAAAAAAAAAAAATAAGGATAGGCTCAAACAGAGGCCAGAAAATCTTCAAATACAATATTGTAGAGTTAAGTCAGATATGAGATAGGATATTGGACAACAATATTTTAAACCTTTTTTTAAGGTCATGAGCTCCTTTGACAAATTTTTTAAAATTATTAGCCCTTTTCCCACTTAAACAAAACAAAACACGAGTGCCTGGGTACCTCAGTCAGTTAAGTGTCTGCTTTCAGCTCAGGTCAAGAACCCAGGGTTCTGGGGTGCCTGGGTGGCTCAGTGGGCTAAGCTTCTGCCTTTGGTTCAGGTCATGATCTCAGGATCCTGGGATTGAACCCCGCATCAGGCTCTCTGCTCAGCAGGGAACCTGCTTCCCACTCTCTTCCTGCCTGCCTCTCTGCCTACTTGTGATCTCAGTCTGTCAAATAAATAAATAAAATCTTAAGGGAAACAAACAAACAAACAAACAAAAAACAGGGTTCTGGGATCCAGTCCTGCATTGTCTCCTTGCTCAGCAGGAAGTCTGCTTCTCCCTTTGCCTGTCACTCCCCTGTTTGTGCGCTCTCTCTCTCTCTGACAAATAAATAAATAAAATCTTAAAAACAAAAAACACAGCAATACATACCCACTAAAATGGCACATAAAATTTCAGGGAACATACGGCTCACACAAAGCCCATCCATGGACTCCTTTAGGACCACAGGCCTATAGTTAAGACTTTTTGGGTGGAACAAATTTTAAGCCCCCTTCCATCTCTGAAAACCTGTGATTGTCATTTCTCTGCCTCCCAGTTTTTGTCTGAATAGGCATGCTTGTCCTTTTCAAGAAGAAATCTTTTGTAAGTATCAGAAAAACAAAACAAAGCAAAAAAAACAGGAGCGCTCCCAAACCAGTGTCAGTGAGGACCAGGCTCCCATGGCAGTCCTCAGCAGCAGGGATCAATAGGTTTGCTGACTCGGAGGGCTGAGGGAGCAACTATACATGCAGAACTTCTGCTTCTGATCCCACCCTGTCAGTACTTTTGATGTGCACTCCTAAGGCAATTTTCTGTATTTATTGGTTGGTATCATACACTTTTACCAGCTATGCAAGCCAAGAGCTATAATATCCTTCCTCTTTGAATTGGGGTTTTAACTGTCGAAAGATTGTTTTCTTTATGCTGAATGGAAGTTGCAGTCTAGCAAAGAACTGATTTCAAATTACCCCATCAACTTGCTAAAATGATGATGCATTTGCCATAGTATTCAGGCACAGAGGGTTTCCAATATGTGGCTAGATTGTTCGTGGAAATGTCAGTCATCAAATGCACGGTGGATATTTATTTTTTCCTCTGGGTCACAGAAGTGCACTTGAATTGGATGCTTCCTCTTTTCTCTGTACCATTAAGATATTGACAGGTTCAGAGTTGCTGGGTTTGAAATGTTAAGAATAACTAGCTCATAACATTTCACTTTCTGCTCTAGGGCAGGGTGAGTTGTGTATAAATCAGGCTGCAAATTTGATGAATTGATTGTCTCCGACTCAATTAGCTTAATGTGGGTAGGAGGATTTCCAGGTTTTGCAGCCTCTGTTTTACTAATCCTCTGAGCAGACGGTTACATAAATTGTGGCTGTGTATTAATGCCGGAGCCTCAGAGAAACATGGTTGGTATTTTTCATTTCAACGTCTAATGTCATCCTGTATTTCATAGCTTTGATTTGGATCCGGAGCCGCTGAGCGATGGTTCTTACCATGATTTATATTGTGGCAAGCCTTACCTTGTTATCTTTCTGCCTCCTGACCGAGTTAAGAAAGTAGCCTAATAGAACTGCTGCTGTCACTGGGTGATTTAATTGGGGGGAAAAATATCTCAGCAATTTAAGGAAAACTGCAGAAGTTGAAGCTGTTCGTCTGTCAAATAAATGATCAGATGAGATGAGTCCCAGCAAAGCAGATGCTGACGTTTCAAGAGCTTTCAACACACTCATCATACTTTGGTAGTGAAATTTGTTGGAGGAACTGATTACGGAGTTTGCCTTTTGTTTTCTTAAGGAGAATCTACTGAGGCTGTGAATAATGTCTATTTTAAAGAAAATATCTTAGATTTAAATACATTTTTTGCCTAGGGACATTATTAGACATCTTCTCTAAATTGCCTCTGTTAGCATTCATTGGTTGAATCATTATCCTGTATTTTCTTCTCTTCCCCCCTCTTCTCTTTTAGTCCCTCTGTCAATCCCAGTTTCATCCTTGCTCATAAACTGTGAAGGATGAGGACACTGAAATGATACCCAGATGGTTTAGTCCAAGATCCTCCCAATTCAGTGTTTGTGACCTTGGGCAAGTCATTGGTCTCTTTAAGCTCTGTATTGTTTTTTCCTCTAAAATATGAAAATATGAGTACTAGATAGGATTGAAATGAAAATTTGGTGAGATTGAGCACTGTGCTGCTGTCCTCAATGGTAAACTGAGGCTTAGGTTTGTTAAACATTGTTTCAGTACCTACTCTGGGGTAAGCACTGTGACAGGTACCACAGAGTAGAATATTGAATGGGACATAATCCCACTTTATATTCACATAATACAAGACATTGGATGTCTTATGTTTTACAAGGTGCTCTCTGATGTCTCTTTCTATTAGCCCAATGGCCCTGTGAAATAGGTGGCCAGTTATTATTACTTACACTTTCCAGAGAAAGAAAAAGACCAAATGAGATTAGGCTATTTGCTTAAGATCATATAGTTAAATTATTTTGCAAATTCCTACTACAAACATATCATGTATTTATCATGTTCTGTCCTGTGCAAACCACTATAAATCTAAAGATAAATGAGAAACAGTCCCTGTTCAAAGGTTCAAAGTTAAGTGCAAAAGAAAAACCAATCAGGTATATAAAGTGGAAGCACTCAGGATAGAATTACTAGTAGCATCCCCCCATTATTGTCTCAAACCTGATGTTTTTAAGGCACTGCATTCTGATAGTTGGATCTCCATTAACATACAATGTTCTCTATACTCCCAGAAGTTCTTGGTAAGTACTGATAGTGTTTACTAAGAAATCTGAGGACAGACAGACTTTCCCATGCAGAAAAACTAAAGAAAGATTAGCACAACACCAAAGTTATAATGGCTCTCCTACTGGGAGGGCACAGGCAGAGCTGTCTTTATGGTTTTACTAAGAAATGCCTATGGCCTTTGGAAATGCCACTTGGCCTCTTGCCCATGAGTAAGAATGAAAGGTAATAATCCTAAAGCCCTTTGCTTGCCTTGGCTGAGAAAAGAGCTTGCCTTTGGATTCAAAGACAGAGACCGCCCCCCCCCCCCCCCCCCCCCCCCCCCCCCCCACCACCACCTCCACAGTCATTTTTTTTCTTTGTCAGGCTGAAGCAGAGTTTAAACTAGGTCAGATTCACTCCAGCTCTGGCCACAGCATACTGTCCACATTCTGGTCCCAGTTAATTTGGTTGGAACCTGGCTTCAGTTCATCCCAGAGCTTAGTTCAAGGGCAAGCATAGCTTTCTCAAGTCCGAGGAACAGCAATAATCCTAAAGCCTTTTATTTGCCTTGGCTGGAAAAGTTGAGTGGGTGTCTTATATAGGCTTTGGAGCATGCAGAACTAATTTGGAACTGCAGCTCTGTGGTCTGCTAGGTGTGTGACCTTGAGCATGTCACAGAACATTCTGAGTCTCCATACATTCATCTTACTTAGTTGAAAGGGCTGTTGTGAGAATGTGTTTTTCTCAAATTTTACTTCACCACAAGAACCATGTGGAACCCCTTTTTAAAAGTCTGCATACATGGGCCTATTGAAACCAACTGAATCAGGATCTCTAGGCAGGGGCCTGAGAACGCATTTTTAATATACATCTCAGATGATTTTAATTATGAGGCGAGTTTAAAAAATGCTGAGGAATGGGGCACCTGGGTGGCTCAGTGGGTTAAGCCTCTGCCTTCGGCTCAGGTCATGATCTCAGGGTCCTGGGATCAAGCCCCGCATCGGACTCTCTGCTCAGGAGGGAGTCCGCTTCCTCCTCTCTCTCTCTGCCTGCCTCTCTGCCTACTTGTGATCTTTGTCTGTCAAATAAATAAATAAAATCTTTAAAAGAGAATAAAAATAAAAATAAATACTGAGGAAGAGTGTATAAAAACCCCAATAATTTTCTAGCACCCTGGAGCACCGTGAGCACTCCCCGTGACTACCTTTTTGTTGAAGATTGTTATGTAGCATTCATATAAGCATTGGGCTATTGAGGTCCCTACATTGTTTGTGATTAGCAGACTACTTGGTACTTTAGTAGTTGTCAAAATAAATTTTTAAATCAAATCACTTAATGAAGATTTCTTTGGAAACTTCTAAGTACTGGCATTATTCCAGATATCGTAGGAGAGAAAAATGTATATAAACTCTGATATAATTCTGAAGTGTAAATGCCATCATTAATTTTCAATAGTTCCTGAAGGAGGATTCATTCAACCTAGAGTCTAAAGCAAAGATACTGTTTGGACTTTAGGGTAAACAAACTTGCCAAAGAGAGTGTTCATTTTTATTATTCATATATTCATTCATTTCATTTGATTATTCCTACCCTACCTTGAAAGGAGAAGGGTGTTCTACCTTAAAAATATATTTACAAAGATAAATTTAAAAGGAAAAATAAAAGTGTTTCCATACTTGACATCAAGAAGCTGTAAATTGGGGGTTGTCATCTTCTCGCAGCACAATATCAGTTCCTGGCACACCCACCAGGCCCATTTGATAGGTTATTATCTATTTTTCTTATCCAGAAGATACCTTCTGAGAAACAGACTAAGTACAGTTAATACTTACTTAGCCGCTGAATCTTAAACATCAAGGAAGGAGAAGTTCCCTGTAAGAAGTTTCCCTCTAACTCAAGTTTATTCTTTAAAGTGATGCAAATTACTTACCCGCTTTTATGGGAGACTTTCTAAATGGATTACTTGGCTTTTCCAGTGCTAGAGAATACCAAACAAAGGCTAACTTCTTTCTGTTCTATGATCATTACTATCAATGTATATTATTATGCTTTAATAATAATTCACTTATGTTAGTAAAATTCCTATTATGAAGGACTATAGAGAGCAAAGATAAATAAAACATGGTATCTTCCTACAATGAATCGTTGCCTGCCAAATGCCATAATCAACTGGTAATAACACAGATACCTAACATTTTGAAAGTACTAGATATGTGCCAAGTTGTGTTCACTCACATTTCACAAAACTCTTCCTCACAGCCATTCTATGATGTGAGTACTATTTTTACTCCCATTTTACCGATAAGGAAACCATCTCAGACTATGTAACTTCTTTAAAAATCCCACAACCGGGGTAGTAGCACACTTTGTGGTTTTGTTCTGTTTTGTTTTGATATCTTATTCAGGAATTCTGTATCCTTCACTTCTCGATAGCATGACTGAGCAACATATTTTTGAACTGACTTTTTCATTTTTATAAAGTGTGTTTATGAGAATGGATATTAAAGTAGGTCAAACATTAAAAAAACAAAACAAAACATAGGACCTGGCACCTAGTTGTTACTCCCCAAATGTTAGCCCTTCCTTTTCAGTTTTGTCAGACTAGCAACAACTAGCACTTCTTTGGACTTCCATAATGGAAGCTTCACTGAATTCTAACTTACTGTTTCTAATTATTGTGTGATAAACATAATAAGAATAAGTTAAGCTCTGTTTAAGTTCTGACTATTTTTAAGGTTTTCTTTTTATCTTTGGTAGACTGAAGTTTTACTAAAAGGTACTAGGGGTGAATTTATTTTTCCTGATGTTGTTTAGAATTTGGTATGCTTCTTCAAATATGAGGATTCATGTCTTATTTTAATTCTGAAAATTTCTAAGCAATAGATCTTTCAATATTGCCTCTTCCCCATTTTTTCTATTATCTCCTTCAGAGTAGATAGAAGTTGGACTTCTCATTCCAGCCTCCATATCACAGGCTTTTTCATTTATTCCATCACATTTTCTTACTAGCTTGTATTCTGCATAATTTTCAATTCACCAATTCCCTTTTTACCTATGAAAAATCTGCGATTCAATTTGCCTACTGTTTTTCATTTTAAACAGATTTATTTTATACTTTATCCCAGATTATTCATTTTTTTCCAATTCTTTATATGCAAATCCCTCCATTTATTGTGTGTGCTGCCTCTCCCTCCTGGTGGAGCATCTTCTCCTGTAGTTTGTAATTTATTATTGTGAGTTCAACTTTGATAAAAATGATTTTGTCAGTGCTAATTATGCTTGCCGTGAGATGGGGAAATATCACCAGGGAAAGGTTGTGTGATTACTTCTGCAGAACACTCCAGACCACAGTGTTTTACATTAATTTATCAATTTAAGAGGGTCTCACACCACCTAGGAATGTGGAATGCATATCCACATGAGGCTCTGGCTTGGGAATTCAAATTTCCTTAAAAGATTTGTTATTTAAAGCAGAGACCATATTCCTTGTTGCTTCCTCAAGACAAACAAGGTCAGAGTTTTTTGTTTGTTTGCTTGTTTGTTTGTTTTTTAAATTCCCTTTAAGGGGCAACTTTGCCAGAATTCACACTTTACATAAGGGTCCCCATTTCAAATCTATGCCACATCTCCCAAGTGGGTATTACGACTCCAGTTTCAAGCTATTATGATTTTTATAGTCAATATATACAATATTATTGGTTTATAAGCTGATTGTTCTGGGTGCAAATTTCTCCTGCATTTGTGACACCATGGGATTTCCAATTCTTGTGTTTGAGCTCAGCTGTCTATTTTAAAATACTTCTGTTTACATTTTACTCAGAATTTCTATATTTTAGTATTAGGAGGTTAGCCATGTTGTAGAAGTCCATATACTCTATATACCTACATTCAGCCAAAAATAAACATTTATTGAGTATTTACTTTTTATCAGACACCAGTGAAAGCACTAGAGACAACAGTGGTGAATGAAACAGAAGTTCCTGTTTTCACAAAGTTTAATTATAGTGGAAGTATACAGACCATAAACAATAGACATATAATGCCAGATGGTGATAAATGCTATGAAAAAAGCAGAATTAAAAAAAACAACAGTAGTGTGGGGAAGTAATATTGGGAAGGATGACAATGACAGTATTTTAGATGGAACGGTAAGGGAAGAAATTTCTATCACAGTGACATTTGAGCAAAGGCCTGAAAAATAAGAAAGCTAGGTATGCAAATAATGAGAGTGTCCCAATGAAAGACAACAGCTAGTGCAAAGGCCCTGAGGTTAGACCATGTTTACTGTGTTCAAGGATCAGCAAAAAGACCAGTAAGGCACAACAAACCAGAAGAACTGTGGTAGCAGGTGGGGTCAGAAAGGTTTTGTAGAAGTAAATGGATGTGGCAGACAGCTCATTTGTGTCTTATAAACCAAAATGAGGACTTGTGGGTTCGTTCAGAATCAGGTAAGAAACCAGTGGAGGGTTTTGAGAAGAATAAAAGGATGTGATTTATGTTTTGAAATATATCATTTTGGCTGCTCTATAGAGAATAGACTATGTCTGTGTCAAATAAATCAAATATTATCACTTCGTTTGCTAAGTGTGAATTAGGATAGAAAAAGAATTACCTAATAAAGTTTCACCTTTATAGATCTGAGATGATTTTTAGAAATCAAACTGGAATTTCTAGCCAAATATTAACAATGTTACCTTCTCCTACATCTCATGGTTTTTATTTGAGATACATAGAGATATAGTTGCTTCAAATAAAACTTAAATCAAGTTTGAATTTGAGAATAGGATTAGTGCAAATTCCAAATATAATCATTCCTCCAAATTAATTCATTCCATTTCTTAGGATATATTTTAAGGTCGAATGACTTCTTTTGAAGTCTTCTTTCCTTGATAAAAAATTAATATTACTCCTAGAGTTGCTAGTGTAAGATTCTCTTTGCCTTGAGTTAAAAGACCTACAGGGAAGTCAAGATATAACTGTCCCTAAGGATATCTTATATTTTATAGTGCTTGCTATTTATATATATGCACTTATATCAAATACTATATATAAGGATATGTCAAAAAATATCAGAGAGGGTGTTTTTTCTAGTGGATTCTACACTTGGCATTATTATTTCTCAGCAACTCATACTTGAACTTTGCAAAAACAGAAGGTTAGTCTTGTCAGTATATCCAGAAGTGATCAGGTTCAAAGTATTGACTCATATTAATTAAATTAATGAAATTTTTAGTCTCAACATACTTATCACTTTTTTCCAGAGCCCTTCCCGGACTCCATGAATCTGAGTTAGCTACCCTCCTGGGGCTTCCCTAGCAGCCTGTTATTTATTCCTGTCTCAGCATTTATCATTCTGCAGTGTAATTGTTAATTAATAGATCTTTAGGCTCTTTCCCTATAACTATGAGCTTTTTTGAAGGTAGGCACTATATTTGATTTATTTCTGTAATAATAGTATTTGACACATAAGGAGACTCAGTGAATATTTGTCGAACATGAGTGAATGAATGAATAAAAATCTGATGCCAACTAATTAATCTGCTATGATGGATAAGTCTACCATGTGGGCAGAAAACCTCACTGGCAATTAAACCAGGCTGTCCAGTAGAAATGTCTACTGGGGAAGCCAACTGATAGGCTTCTCCTAAAATCTCCTAAAAAGATTATGGAATGAATGGAGACTTGGAGTGAAGAAGTACAATGACCTTAACCACTAGTAACATTAAGCTACAGTTGCCACCACTGCAGCCATCTCCACTAAGGATAGACTGCTTGTGAGAGCAGAATAATTCTTGATATTCTTAATTTTTCTCTGGGCAATTTTTGAATTTGTAATAAATGTTTTTTTCCTCTCTTCTTTTCTTATATTTCAGATATACCAACATTGTACCTTACACCAACATGACTTCTGTAATGAGTTATCACAAACTGCATGGCTTAAACCAACACAAACTTATTATTTTACAGTTCTGGGTACCAGGAGTCCAAAATTGGACTCACTGGACTAAAGTCAAGGTATCTGCAGGGCTCTGTTCCTTCTGAAGACTCTAAGGGAGACTCTGTTTCCTTGCCTTTTCCAGCTTTTAGAGGGCACCTTCAATTCTTTACTTATGGCCCCTTTCTTCATCTTTAAAGCCAGAACCTTAGCATTCTTAAATTTCTCTCTGACTCTGCTTCTGCCGAAACATATCTTTCTTACTTTTTATTTTTATTTGTTCTAAGGATTTATTTATTTCAGCAGAGGAGGAGGGGCAGAGGGAGAAAGAGAGAGAATCTCCAGCAGACTCTTCACTGAGCATAGAGACCAACTCAAGACTTGATCTCACCACCCTGAGCTCATGACCTGAGCTAAATCCAAGAGTCAGATGCTTAACCGATCGTGCCACCCAGGTGCCCCTATTTTTCTGACTTCTTAAAGGACTCTCTGATTACCCTGGACCCATGTGGGTAATTCATGATAATCTCTCCATATCAAGATTCTTAATTTAATCATTTCTGCAAAGTTCACTTTGCCATGTGCCATGTTCACAAATTGCAGGGATTAAAACATGGACACCTTTGGAGGAACAGTATTCTGTCTCCCATGACCCTTAATAGTTTTTCTTTAGAAAGTTCAGCCCAAGATATAAGGGATTGAACTGTAAAGTATATTGTTCTCTATTGATATTCAATCCTTCAAATATGCCCAGGACATTGTTTTGTTTCCCCAAGTGAACAAAGAATTAGAGCAAGGGAGGTACAGTGACCTTCAGTACTGATACCTTTAAGTTATGGTTGCAAACATTTGCAAGTTCTATTCTAAGATGTCTAAAGAAAACTCGCATTTTAAAAAATTATTGTTATTTAATAATGGTCATAATCATGGTAGTAATAATAATGATAATAAACTACTATCTTTGCCTATGAACAAATGAGGCACCAGCCAAGGGACATTTTATCTCAGTTAGTGCCTACAATAAAACAGATGTTAGTTTCTTTATTTTGCAAATAAGGAATCTGGAATTGAGAAAAATGTAAACACATGCTCAGAGCCACTTAACCAATAAATAATGGAGCTAAAATTCAAACTGTCTCTTTCAAAACCAGCCATGATTTTTACTAGGTTTGGAAACTTAGATATATTACTTAACCTTGCTAAGTGTCAGATTGCCTAGCTATAAAATGGAAATAGTATCTATCTCACAAGAATTTTGTGAAAACAAGTGCAATGTTATGTGTAATGTATGTGGATATTGACACAATGACTGTTATACAGTATGAGTTCACTCAATGTTACTCTTTATTTAAAAACTAAAATTTAGGAACACCTGGGTGGCTCAGTAGTTAAGGGTCTGCCTTTGGTTCAGGTCCTGATATCGGGGTCCTGGGATCTAGCCCAATATTGGGCTCCTTGCTCAGCGGGAGGCCTACTTCTCCATCTCCTAGTCCCCCTGCTTGTGTCCTCTCTCTCGCTGTGTCTCTCTCTGTTAAATAAATAAATAAAATCTTTAAAAAATAAAATTGAAATCTTATTTCCTACCTCGTGATATATTATACCAACATTTGGTGGTTATTTATCATTGTTTCATTGCTCCATAATACTCATTATATGAAATAAATAGGATATGTTTTAATACAACCGATTCGCCACAGACAAAACTGAAGCACAGAAAGATGGTGCTCCAACTATTGGCAATTTCAACTAGTGTGACATAAAAAAATATGTAACTGAATGGTAAACACACCGTTCATATAATGAGAACAATATTCTGTTATCTGTGTTTGTATGTGCGTGTGTGTTGGGGTGTTATATTTGGACTTATCTATACATGGATGATTCATCTAGTCTGAAATCACATTTTAGAATCAACCTATAGATGTTGCTGCTAGAACATGAGAGTCAACACACTGAGGGTTTTCGTTTGTTTGTTTGGCTCTTGTTTTTTTTCTTTTCTCTTTCTTTCTTTCTTTTTTCTCAGGTAAAGCTCCTCAAACTGTCATTATTGATATGTGATCCTTTGGGTCATCACTTACATTTCTAACAAAAACTAGTGCTCCACGAAGACTTCAGGGTTAAAAGCATTTTTATTTATTTAATATCTTTTTTTAAATGGTTGGTTTAAATGGCTGAAAAAAAACCTAAATAATTCTTCACTATACCTTTTAATCAACTTTGGGTTTCAGAAAAATAAAAAACTAAAAACCCTGAAGATGAAAAAGAGTTGTTGTGGCAATTAGGTCAGCGCAATCTTGGTTTTTGTCTTTGAAGTCAAACTTAAGTTGTATCTTTGATAAATAAGTAATGAGGTTTCACACACTGGTCTAAATTATCTAGTCATAACAGTGTGTGATAATAAAAGAGATGTTGTTAATAATTGAGAATCGGTAATACCCAGAATGGCTTCTGATAAGCCAAATATTTAGTAGTTTGGTAGGATTGGCATTGTGAGTCCAAATAGTCCTGCCTGGGATTTCCCTGATGGAAGTTGGTATCTAAATAGTTGAAACTTTTTGGCCTTCTGCAGAGGAGGGGGAGGGTAGAAAGACCAGGGGCTTCCCTCTTTTTTTTTTTTTTTTTTAAGATTTTATTTATTTATTTGAGAGAGAGAGACAGAGGTAGCAAGAGAGGGCGTGAGTGGGGAGGAGTGGGAGAAGCAGGCTCCCTGATGAGCGGGGAGCCCAACTTGGGGCTCGATCCCAGGACCCGAGGATCATGACCTGAGCTAAAGGCAGACACCCGGGGGACTTCCCTCTTAAATGAATATGAGTTAGAAACTTGGGCTTGACTGTATATCTCTGGGCTTCAGTTTTCTTATCTGTAAAGTTGGTGTAATGCTTCTACTTTATAGAATTACTAACTGAGAAAACCCATGAAAAGGGCCTAAAATAGGGTCTGGTATGTAGTAAGTATTCATGAAATGATAGTAGCTCTTTTCACTGTTATTCAACAATCATATCAATGCCACATTTGGGGGGATACATGCATCTGTATTGCAGTTATGAATACATTTTCAAAGTCACACTCATATTCATCAGGGTGTATTGTAGAGAAAAGTACATAGTGATCTTACAGAGTTTTTGATGCCAAGAAAGAATAAATATTGAGGAGTACCAGAATATAAAGTCACCTAAGTTTTGATGATAAGAATGGCATGGTTATGTTTATGGGATAATATTTCATTTTCCTCACTGAGGTCCATTTCCCGAGTGTTTCTGAGTTTTTATTAAAGTTCTACGATAAATGTGTACCCTATTGAACCCGCTGAGTCAGACTTTTCATAAGGACCATCTATCACTTTAAGTCACCAGGCAGTCTAGCTCTGGAGCTGGAACACGTGGCAGAAACAGATTGCTTGGTGGAGATGAGGGTGACTTGGCCACAGAGGTCTCTCATCTCATCTGTTTTCATGAAAATATCTGTGACACTCTCTGAGAAAAGCCAAGAGACTTGGTCCTAAAAAGCACACAGGCAGACTGCCTTTCCAGGGAAGGATCTGAGTGTTCCATTTAGCAGGCTGTGTTAGAGAAAGTTTGAGTTTGACATTAAATCCACCTGCTTCACATGACCTTCACCTGGTTGTTACACTCTACTCACCAACCTTTCCCCAAAATGTAATTCAGGGACATTTATTATGTGTCTACTCTGCCATATCCACTATTAGATCCTTTGCACATATTAACTCACTTAATATTGAGGCAACCCTATAAAATATTACTGGGTACTCAGAGATGGAAAAAGTGGTGGCCTTGTCTTTAATCAGTTAGTTCTTTGACTGCCCAAAAGGACCCTTGCAAAAGGCCCCTTCCTAGGAAATGGTGTTCCATGCGGCCTCACTTTTCCAACCAGCTGCCTCTCTGAGGCACTACCTCTGAGGCCACTACCACCACTCCTAGTCTTTAAGTTGTTATCAGAACCACAAAGAGGAAGAATTTTAGAATGTATTGTAGGAGAATCTCTTCCATTTCACTTGGTATAAGTGAGTTCTTCTCAGTTTCCTGCTTTTTCTTTCCTAACCATTCCAATTAAGCATGTGTTCTTGACCTTCCTCCCACGGGGATTCCTCCTGAGCTGTGAATGATGATAAACTTACTTTTCTTTCTTACTTTTCTTTTACTGTGAGTTACAGTTTCTATTCTCCTTTTTATCCCTTTAAATATTCACCTACATCTGTGTCTTCCATTTCTATGAATAGGATCCTTAGAGGGCTAGATGTCTTGAAGGCCTCTGTAATAAGAAAGGAAATACCTCTAGAAAATGTTCATAGCATTTTAAGAAAATCATCTAAAATGGAGTAATTCAGTTTACACTGAATTTTACAGATGAGGAAACCGGAAAGTGAGGCAGAACATCTAAGTTTATAGCACTGGGGTCAGAGCAGGATCTGATATCCAAAGTCTCCTGGGTATCAGTGTATTTAAAGCTTGGAAAGAAGTAGTCCATCTTTATTCCAATGGTCTTTCCACTGTATTATTTATTTCCCCTTAACAAATTACTTCCATAATAGCTTGATAAGGTAATTACATCACTGAGGACAATCTAGGAATTAAAATGTAATTTAGAGGACATTAGTTCAATTTTTATCATCACAAATAATAAAATCCCTTAGATTTACATTGCACTGAAAGTTTGTAAGAACCTAAATATACATGACCATTTCTCACAACATCCTCATGATATAAGTAAGTTATTTTTCTCCCCAATACATAGATGGGATATTAAAAGCAAAAAGTATGTCCTCCAAAAAACAACAACAAAAAAAAGAAAATCAAATAATGAACTTCTTATTTTTTAAACTTCTTTTTCTCTATTACTGAATGTCTCTGATTTCTCCTATTTGCTCCTTAATCTTAGATATCTTACCATTTTTCTAAAAACATTTCAGAATATTTCTAATAAATGAATATTTTGTGTATATATATTGACTGTTTCATGATTAAAAGTTTAAAACATAAAATTTTGCATTTGGGGATTTATATTTCTCATATTGGGGTAGATAGGTGGTAAGAAGGATGAGTTGGAAACCTTTTGTCTGTATCTCAGTATAACCAATTTTGTTTGAGAATCTGCTGTGGAGCAAACAATGAAGGAAACTAGGTTTGGGGAGCTGGGGTGGGTACACTTGCCAAAAATCATATTTTCTGAAGTTTGAGGTACTGAATTCAGCAGATAATATCATAAACAATTATATGAGGATTATTGTAGGATCTTGGAAAATACATTTGTGAATTGCTATTTATAATAGCACTTTCTGAATCAGGGAACTAGGACCTTTTAACTACTTTATTATTTTTTTTTTCTTTTAACTGCTTTAGAACAAGTTTCTGTCTACCTGGAAAGCTGGTTAGAGTGAGAAGTCTTCTCAATATTTGTACTGTGTTGTGTTGGGATTGATGAGCTTTCTAATTGTTTGCCTGATTTTTTGGTCCTAGTGCACCTTGGACCTTAAATCTTACTAAATTTCGTGAGTTTTGCTTAATTATCCCCAATTCAAGTGGACAGGGGTGCTTTCTTGATGCTAGGAGATTGCAAATGCAGATCCTAACCTGCCTTAGGCAAAATATGCTTAGGTAACCCAAGCTAGATCACATTCCCTGACCAGATTGGAGTGACTCCAAAGATAGGAAAATGCTCTGAAAAGACACTAAGCAGTTACTTCTGTCCACATTCCGAGGAGTTTTATCCTGTTTTGTCCATATCTGAATCTAGTTTTCTAATGTTTCAATCAGTTCTTTAAGCTATCTAATTTTCTAGCAATTAATTCCTTTTTTCCTTAATTTAGTGAAACCTATTTGTTTATTTGCTTCCCCCATTCACCACAACACCCCGCAACCAAATAACCCTGGCTGAGACATCATCTGTGTGTGAACAGAGTCTATTGCATGCCTGGGTGAAACCTGTCAGTTGTCCCTTCCAACTGCCCGATCAAGAGGGGACAGAGGTTTAGAGCAGAATGTTGTGCTTGACTGGCACATTCTCATACTTCAGTTTCCCCTTCAAAAATCACCTCCATAAAAATATATATATATATATTTTAAAGATTATTTATTTATTTATTTCACAGACAGAGATCAGAAGTAGGCAGGGAGGCAGGCAGAGAGAGGAAGGGAAGCAGGCTCCCCGCTGAGCAAAGAGCCCGACGCGGGGCCCGATCCCACGACCCTGGGATCATGACCTGAGCCGAAGGCAGCGGCTTTAACCCACTGAGCCACCCAGGCGCCCCCATAAAAATATTTTTTTAAACATACTATCTAATGGTTCCTCTTCAAATCACTCAAACCACATGACCATGTTTATTTTATTTCCTTTATCACAAGCTGTCTTGTTTGTTTATTTTTGCCCAAAGATTGTATCTTTCCTTCCCAAATGTAATCTCCTTGAGGGTAGGGATCTTGTCTATCTTATTCATCTCTGTGTCCCTAGAAATAATGACAATGCTTGGTACATAGTAGATCACAAGTAATCATTTTAAATGAAAGAACAGGTGAATGAATGAGTGAATGAATAAGCTTGCCCTTGATCACACAGCTTCTGAGAGGTAGAGATTAGATTTGAACTGAGGTAACCTGAGCCTAGGGTCTACGTTCAGCTTTGTGGGCAGTTTAAAAGCAAGTAGGTTAATGTGTATGTGCACACATGTAGCTACATGAGGGAGAGAGAGAGAGAGAAATGGAGACAAAAAAAGAATGGTGATCAAGAAAACAGAAATGGTTACTTTGATCTGCTAACCTGGAAAATGTTTATATTTAGTGCCAACCTAAGGCTCTTTTATAAAAAAATTTAATTGATTTTAGTTGAGTCTCAATTTTATGTTAGTTTCATGTGTACAGCATAGTGATCCAACAAATTTATACCTATGCTGTACTCACCACAAGTGTAGCTACCATCTGTTACCATACAGCACAATGACAGTATCATTGACCATATTCCCTGTGCTGTATTCTTTATCGCAGGGACTAATTTACTCGATAAATAGAAGCCTGTATCTCCCACTCCCCTTTACCCATCTTGCCTGCCCCCCACCCTCATCCCTTCTGGCATCCATCAGTTTATTCTCTATATTTTGGGATCTGTTTCAGCTTTTTGTTCATTTGTTTGTTTTTACATTGGTTTTGTTTTTTGTATTTTTTTAAAATTACACATATAATTGCAAACATACCATATTTGTCTTTCACTATCTGAATTACTTCATTTAGTGTAATACCCTCTAGGTCCATCCATGTTGTGACAAATAGCAAGATCTCATCCTTTGCTATGGCTGAGTAATATTCTATTGCATATATAGAACACATCTTCTTTATCTGTTCATCTAGTGATGGACACTTGCAACCCAAGTTCTTAAAGAAGTTAATCTTTGTTAATCTTTGCTTTCTGTTTGAGCCAGTTTGGGCCATTTTCATCTAAGATCTCTAAATATTTCAGTGTAATATAGCAGTCTGATAGTAGTGTTGTCATGAGCCTCCCCCTTCTAATATATAGGCCTTCTGTTTTAGCACCTCTTTGGAATAAAGGTCATGGATGAGGTAGTAAAAAGTATGGCTTTTTTTGCCATGGGCAAAATGGTCCCTGGGCAAATTTAAACTATCTAGTCATCATTAGCCCTATTAGTGATGAAATGGCTATTCAATCCAAAGTCCGCCATCATCAGGGACTATGTTCAGCACTAAAGGACATTATTTCACTTATCCTTATAACAAATAGCCCTATGAGGCAGACGTCATCATCCCATTTTACAGATGAGGCAACTCAGGTTCAGAGAGTATAAGTAAATCACGTAGGTAGTGTCAGTGAACTGATTGTCAGCAACCAGTCCAAATTCTTAGCCATTCAGCTGTTGAGAATAGGGTATTAAAACCCTTGGAAAAGAATATATTTTATATTTAAACAGATTACTAAAATCTAAAGAAAAAGTGAGAATCAGTGTTTTGATGAAGCAGCCTAGGACTCATAATTATAAAACAGAGGTCCCAGGTATAAGTTTGATAGAGTGGATCTATGCGACCTTAAGCTAGTCATCCTTCGGGGTGTTCAGAAAAAAGGCTTGCACCTGTCCTGCCCATACATGTGTCCAACCCCAGCTTCACCACTTCTTTTACCTTTTGCTTCAAACAAATCACTTTTTTCCCCCCTAAGATTTATTTATTTTAAAGAGAGAGAGAGAGCATGGGGGAAAAGGCAAAGGGAGAGAGACAGAATCCTCAAGCTGATTCCCCTCTGAGTGCAGAGCCCCATGCTGGGCAGGACACTGAGATCATGACTTGAGCTGAAATCAAGAGTCTGATGCTTAACTGATGGAATCACCCAGACACTCCTAAATCACTTTATTTCTAACTGCTTCAGTTCCCTAACTGTAGGATGAAGAAAAATAATACCTGAAACATGTGGGGAGTAAGAAAGATAACCCATGTTTGAAAACTCCAGAATGTTCTAAGAATGCCAGGGATAAGATTTTTAGGTAATGGCTGCCTCAGCACTTCAATAGATACCATTTTTACAAGGAGGGCTTTCTCCTGGCACAAGAGAATATCGCTTCGGTGTTTCAGCCAAAACTTCCATTTATACCCTCTCTGTTTAGTTTTGTTTTTAACTAGTACCTTTAACAAATTGTTTACATTAACTGTTGTTACTGACATGGTGGGACTGTTTCCTTAACAGAGTTTAGAATGTTGTACTTCTCTTTTGTTGAGATTTGATGCCTCAGTCAGCAGAGGAGTTTTATTAGGGTGGAGACTGTGATTTATTCATCTGTCTCCCCTGCACCCACACATAATACCTGACACCCATCGAGCTCTGTGTCATTGGGCTGATTGAATTCATGCATTCCTATTAAATAGCCTCTTTGGGTCTCAGTTTCTCAATCATTGTGGATTAACATAGAAACCCAATGTAATAAGCACTCCTGAGAATTTAAGCCAAACCTAGGAGATGCTGAATTTCAGGTTAAGACATTTTATGACTATTTATTGTTGTCCAACACTAGTTACCTCTTTTAGCTTGGTTTACTCTGATGGGTGGGCAGTAAGTATCCCAGTTTCCACCCCACTGAGCAAGTCTACCTTTGGAAACAATCTGTGGGAAGCTGTCATGTAGAAAATGATTGTGTTTTCATGTGTGGTTTGTACTCATTTACTTTTTTACCATGAGTGCCTCCGTTTTGTCCTCTGGTATGCCGTGCATTTTGATTGCAGGTCAGTTATAAGCCATAGCTCGAGCAGTGGATCCCTTTCACTGTCTCCTTCATTGAAGTTTACGTGGCTGCCTGCTGTCAGATAAAGGTAATGTGGCTCCATGATGGACCTAAACAGAGCTGACATTCAGTGGAGGTATGATGGCATTGGAGTGTCATGGATAAGAGATGATTACTTACTTTAATTTCCATGGAAATTGATATATTTCCTTATGCAAAATAATATACATGTTTTATATGAATCCTGAGGTTCCCAAATTCATGAGATGAGAATTCTATTTGGTTTTATGTGAGCCACACAGAGGGCAAATGAGCTGATAATTTTGCTTGAATTAAAATTTCAGAGATTTCTTCAGGGGTCTCCTTTGGAGATAGCGGTGTGCTCTCAGGAGATTCTAACAGCCTTCTGAATTTCTAACTCCTTGATCCCCACGTGTTTTAGAAAAGGTGTTGGCTTTCTGATTGGATAGTGGGATAAGTAACCAGATCTAGGATGTTTCAGGTAAAGCCCAACTCTGGAACTGTAGAGGCCATGGGGTACACTTGTGACAGGTATAATCTAGGATTGGGAGAGCTCAGAATCAGTCCCAGCTCTGCTACTTATTAATTGTATGACTTTAGTCAAGTCATTCAGTGTCTTAAAATTCTCAGGTCATACACTTTTTTTTAAATGACTATCCTAATTCCTCCAAAATCCTACAGCAATTTATTTATATCTCCCTTATGGGAAGAGAAAGGAAGGGATACTAATATTAATTGAGTATCTTCTATATGGAAACCTTGTGCTAAACACATTCATGTTTGCTTTTTTAATCTACATAACCAAGTTATGCCATTATCTATTTGTTTAACTAGTGAGGTTACTGCAAATCAGACTTAAGTGCTTATTCAAAACTAGAGAACTGGTCAGATAATAAAGGGAAAATTCGGGGCACCTGGGTGGCTCAGTGGATTAAAGCCTCTGCCTTCAGCTCAGGTCATGATCTCAGGGTCCCGGGATTGAGCCCCACATTGGACTCTCTGCTCAGCAGGGAGCTGCTTCCTCCTCTCTCTGCCTGCCTCTCTGCCTACTTGTGACCTCTGCCTCTGTCAAATAAATAAATAAAATCTTAAACAAAAAATAAAGGGAAAATTCAAACCTAAATCCCCTATTACTCCTTAACCTGTATCTCTTCCCTGTAATTTCCCAGTCTGTAATATTTCCCTTACTACTTCACAATAAGTAAGTAGACCATTCCTTTATTCAAAAATTATCAGTATGGGGCTGTCTGGTTGGCTCAATGGGTTAAGCCTCTGTCTTTGGCTCAGGTCATGATCTCAAGGTCCTGGGGTCAAGCCCATCAGGCTGTCTGCTCGGCCAGGAGCCTGCTTCCCCTTCTCTCTCTGGCTGCCTCTCTGCCTACTTGTGATCTCTCTCTCTGTCCAATAAATAAATAAATAAAATCTTTAAAAAATTATCTGTATGTATCATACCAGGTACTGGTCAGCATATTAGAGATATAATGTGAGGTTAATTATCAAGTCACATCTCATATGAGACTGCCTTTTTTCTTCCAGTGGACTGTGAATTGTGTGAGAACAAAATAAGGTAACATAAATGAAAGAGGTTTGGAAAGTATAATGTACTAAATAAACCTTGGAGGTTATTATTTTTTTTTTTTTTACATAGAATAAGTTTTCCCCTGCATTGACTTGGGTATTTTTCAATAAGAAACCCTATACTTTTCCCCGTCTGTGGTAAGACAGTGTTTGAATAAAAGTTCATGTTGGAAAAAAAAAAAAACATGTTGGAGAAAGCAGCAATCAATCCGGAAGTGAATTTCACCTCTATTAACCAAGGTAATAGAGAATCTAGATTCAGTGACATGACATATATGTTTCCTAAAAGTTAGGATCATTCTACTAGTTGATTACTAAGGTTAAGTCCCCTTATCTGTGGCCCATTTAGCACACACAAAATACAACAACTCTTAGTGTACCTGGGTGGCTCAGTGGGTTAAGCCTCTGCCTTCAGCTCAAGTCATGATCTCAGGGTCCTGGGATCAAGCCCCACATCGGGCTCTCTCCTTGGCAGGGAGCCTGCTTCCCCGCCTTTCTCTCTTCCTGCCTCTCTGCCTACTTGTGATCTCTCTCTCTGTCAAATAAATGAATAAAATCTTAAGAAAAAAAAAATGCAGGGACGCCTGGCTGGCTCAGTTGGTTAAGCGGCTGCCTTCGGCTCAGGTCATGATCCCCGCATCCTAGGATCGAGTCCCACATCGGGCTCCTTGCTTGGCGGGGATCCTGCTTCTCCCTCTGCCTCTATCTGCCTGTGCTCTCTCTCTCTCTCTCTCTCTCTCTCTCTCTAACAAATAAATAAATAAAATCTTAAAAAAAAAAAGAAAAATGAAAAAAAAATGCAACAACCCACACAAGAGTTGGGAACTTACCACCCTGACTCAGGTGTTGTGTCTCTCTGAAAATATACATAACTCATACCAAGCTGTATAACAACACACATCTAAGAATGCAACAGGCATTCTTTATTGATCTTCTTGCAAAAGACTTCTTTCCAGGCAATTAGGGAAACATGAAAACTGTATGAAAAAGTAATGAACCTTGTGGTTCAGGAGGTTGGTATATTCTGAATTTCAGTACCCTCATTCAGTCAGTCAGAAGTTTCAGTAAACCTATTTCCTATTAGGAAACAAAACATTCTCTCCACTTACACAGAGCTGCTCAGGTCAGCCTACTTTAACACAGCTTAGATGCCTGGTAGTACTTGAAAAGGCGGGGTATATAATGACTTTCTTTGTCCCCATCCCCATATCCTCACCTGAGTCCCATCTGTAGATTAAACCCTGCTCTGGACCTTGGAAGACACCATGACTGGGGAGAACATGACAAGCACTAACTCTATGGCTCAGTAAAAGCAACATCAAATCATCCTTGTTCCTCTAATACTGTGCCTGTTTAATGCCCTTTTATCATTCTTCAAACATAAGTGATCACCTACTATGCACCACATCTGCTTGAGTGAACAATGCTAAATATATGACTTCACAGAGCTTGGAGAATAGTAGGGAGACCATGTAATAAGGAGGCTATTCTGCCCATTGTGAGTATTTTTGGTGCTAATAGATAAGCACAGGGTACTGTAGGAGTACAGAACAGGAGAACCTCACCTCACTTGAGGGTAGACAAGGAGTCTTCTTAAAATCTATAAGCTGGCATCATTCTTTCATTTATACAACAAAGATTTTTTTAGTGTCTGGCAGCCACTGTTTAAGGAACTGATTGACACAACAACAAAATGAACAAGGTCAAGTCCCTTTTCTTATGAAAGGGAACCATGCTAAATACTATAATTTGAAGTTGAGTGCTGTGAAGGAAAATAAAGCAGGAGAAGGGGAGTGCTGGTTCAAAGCTGTGAGCCAAGTAGGATGGTGCCTTTATGTTAGGGTGGTCAGATCAGACTTCCCTAAGTCTGAGGTAAGATTTTGAGTAGAAACTTGAAGAAGATGAGAAAGCAAGCCAATAATATACATGGGTACAGGAAACCAAAAGCACAAGGACCTTGAGCCAGTAACCGTTGTGTCAAAGGAACAGCAAATGTGATTGAAGGGGGAAGTGTAGTAGGAAATGAGGTCAGAGATGGCCTGGGGGAAGAGTACATAAATCCTTGTAGGATATGATGGAACTTTAAATGGAAAACTATTGGGAGATATTTTGACAAGGAAGTGACACAACTGGGTTGTTTTTAAGAGGTGTGTATATGGATGTAAGCATGTGTGAGCATGTATTTGTGTGTGTGTGTGTGTGTGTGTGTTTCAATAGTGGTAGAAACAAAGAAGAATGATGAGAGAAAAATGTGGGATGCTGAATAATTTTGTAATTACTCTTGATGCAATGGAAAATCACTGAAGGGTTTTAAAAGGAGAAAGGACAAATGATGATTGAAATGGGTTGTAGGTACACTCCTCTGTAAGCTGTTGCATCAAGTCAAGGTTGGCCTCAAGACACATTCCTAAAGAACCCTGGAAGACCCATCAGAACTGAGATCCCATTACTCTGCATGGCTCCTGCTTCTTTCAGTTATAGTTAAGGCTCTGCTATCCACTGCACAGTGTATCTATAGGTAGCACCATGCTGGAATCACTGCTTTTCACCTGTCCCTAGTCCTTGAAACCATATTTATTCATCAGTTATCATGCCCTGTGTCCCCTGGGACTTTGCAGATCACGTGCTAAGGCTGCAGCCCAAAGACTGGCATAGTCCTGACTCTAAACTCTTCCCTGTCTGCCTCAGTCAGTTTCTTGGTACATGTTCCACTCTCTTGGGGTGGCCCTGTGTCTAGAGTCCCAGACTTTCCAGATATGGATTGTTTCTCAGCAACCACTCGAAAAGAAGGAATTCTTAGACTTAATATTCTATTGTGAAATCAAAGTCTGTCAGAGACAGACATAGTCTTTATCTCTACCCTGATCACTCCTCCATTTAGATCACTTTTCACCTTCTTTCTTCCTTCCCCCACTCACCAAGTGCACCATGGTCTTAGCCAAATGGCATGGGCTACACAGTTTGGAAGAGTTAGAAACCCCATGTGTTATCTTCTGCTTTCTCCTCATCATATACAAGAAACATTTGCCTTTTGCAGAGGACCCTGCAAAGAAACTGAAGGCAGAGTATATACAGGTTTTCAGTCTTCAATGTTGTGTGTTGAGGTATCTGAGAGGTAGATAACTTGGGGCACATTTGTCTTCTCTGCCTTTTACATGTCATGACAATGGTATAATCTGCCCACCCTGTATGCTTTTTAAGTGCCTCACCTTCATCAACTAAATCCAACCTAGATTATAACAAGGTTCTTAAAAAATTCTTATTAGTTCTGTTCCAGGCCAAGACACTCACCTCAGCAAAAATGGTCCTTTCTGATTAAAGTGAATGAGGGGATATGAAACATTATTAGCCTTTTCTTAAAACTTCCATTTGTTGGAATGTCTATCATGCTAGCCATTGTTCTAAACAGTTCAAATATATTATCAGGGACCTAGCAAAGTAGAGATTACCAGCCCGAATGTAGTGTTGAAAGCCCCACTGTGTCCTACATGGGCCTTGAAATCTTGCTCCTCAGGCCAATTCTGACCTATGTGATGGTAGCTTGGGGATTTGAACAAGGTCTGATTAATTCCAATGCCCAGTCACTGTTTTTCTGGGTTAAACACCATGAGAGGGGGACATTTTTCTCTCTACTATAGTATCCAAGGAACTGGCCAATGTGTGATACACAAATACACACCCAAAATAGGAGCTGTTATTATGACTCAGACAGGGGCTGGCTGGAGAGGATGGGGAGGGGGTGGAGGGAAGAGGCAGGTGATGAGTGAGTAGGGGGGAAGTTGCCAAACATACCAATTCCAAAACCCATCACCATTTACAATTAGAAAAGCAGGGACTAAATATTTTCTTTGCTCTGCTTAGCAAAACTAATTTTACTGCTTGGTAATGGAAGATTACTTTTATGTAGGTAGTAAAATACATTATGAGTCTGAGCCTCTGCCTAAGGCGGAGATTCCCAATGAGTCAGTAGTAATCAACTGGGTGATGCTTTGATCTGATCTGATTAATCCACTATCACACCATGTTCCCAAACTGATGGACGTTTCAGATAGGAAAGGAAATGAGACTGGAAATCAACACTTATCATCCCATTTTGTCTCATATTGGTACTCACTGTTCTCCTACGCCCTTTCTTCCCCCTTTTCATTTTAAGATAATGGAAAACTGTTCACCTTATCAAAACTGCAGGGGTCTCACCATTAGAATTATGGTCTAATTCTATAAGCATACTTTAAGTTTGTGTCCCCTGGGGATGGAACATACTTTGGGTTAGCATGCACTGGGGATATATTTCTTTGGTCGATGGTTGAAAATAGTTATTGGAACTAAATGAAAAATCACAGAACACTCCATGTTAGCCTGTAGTTCTCATGCTAAGATTCCCAAGCCCACCGCACTTCTTGAATCTACTAAAGATGAAGATAACTTGATGATGGCAGTGGTGGTGGTGATGATTATGATGAGAAGAATAATGATGGCAAAAAAACCCACAACTAATATTTACTAAATAGTCTAGGCATTGCATTCATTATTTGAGTCCTTACAACAGCCTTGTGAGTTCTGATGGACTATTGTTTTACCCAAAGTACAGCCTTAAAGAGGTTAATAACCTTGTACGGGACCCCACAGACATTAAATTGTGTAACCAGTATTCAAATTCAAAACTGCCTACTCCAAAGCCCATCTTTACCATGTTGCTCTCACTATTTCAGGAAGTCTAATGCAATAGAACATTGGCTCTTACAAAAATCTGTATTATAAATAAACAAGTTCCTTTACTTTTGGCTGGAGTTCTATCACCCACTCTGCTAAAATGATTTGTTCAACCTGATTAGAAGCTTGTCATGATGGTTCCAGATATACTTGAATGTAGTTAGAAAGTGGGGGGTTATAGAGAGAGAAAGAGAGAGAATGAGAATCAAATCATCACTGCAGTTGGCTTTGGTAGGGAAATTTAGTCCATGGAATCTGTGAGGTAAAATAGTAAATGGAAACCCTTTATTGATATTAAAGAGTTGGTGCCTCTGTTCTGAAATGTAATATAGTCCAGCCTGGAAAGTCTTAAGTTTGTACTCTGGTGTGTGAAATTAAATCAACATCCCATTTTATGAATTCTGTGGGGTCATAATTTTTTACCACTTGTTTATTTAAAATGTCTTTTGAACATCCTCCAGAGCACCACAAGGCTGCTTTTCTGTAGCAACCATCTCTACAATAGAAAAAGAAAGTAGCTTATGGACACTGGGGAGGGTATGTACTATGATGAGTGCTGTGAAGTATGTAAACCTAGAGATTCACAGACCTGTACCCCTGGGGCTAATAATACATTACATGCTTATAAAAAAATAAAAATTAAAAAAAAGAAAAAGAAAGTAGAAAACTTCTCCTGCCCTAGATGACAAAGTCAAAATTTGAGAATGTGGATCTTGGAAAAGAAGCTTAGTCTAGGGTCAGGCCATAGCACTAGGGAAAGTGAATTAGGTGAAATGTCCATTTGACACTAGCAGTGTGAAGGCTTTAGAAAGGATTATAGAAAGAAAAGCATTTCTGCAATTTTTAAGAACCATGGAACTTGACTTCAAGTGGGAGTTGGAAATATGTTTAGAACTTTAAGGTGGATACTGTAGCCCATGAGCCAAACTGCCAGTTGCATTGGCATTAGAAGTGGTCCAGAGGGAACTTCTCAAAGATGGCTGCTTTCTGGCAACTGTGTTAGAATTGTACTAGAGACTTGTTTATAACAAGCAAGATGTGTTGATACAATTACTCTCTTCTCTGTCCCATCCTGGTCGAAGCCTCCACCTTGTTAGTATCAATGAGAAATAAGTATTAACAAGAAGCCATTAGCTTCTGATTTCCCCTGATGTTGGCAGTGTGTTCTGATACTCCATCTTCTCCCACCCTTTTGGTTTCACATCCAGAAATAGGTCTGGCATCTTAGTCTTGCTGATTTCTCTCTGATCACTCTTTTGGCAATTGGAAAATAATTGCCTTTACATGTTGTCCAAAGTGCTTTGGTCAATATTCTTTCACATATTTATCTAGCCAGTCAGCAAACATTTCTGAATATCTCTTATATTTCAGGCACGGTAATAGGGGTGATGACATAGATCACATAAAATAATGTGTCTGTATGCCAAGGAATAGAAAGGAAGGCAAATAGATTTATAATGGAGATGAGGAAGGTATTACCAGCATCCCTAACATACAGATGAGAAAAGGAAGGCTCCAAGGTTTTAAATCACTTATCCTATTAGGGTTTATCGTTAGCTAACCTCACCTTTAAATTTAGATTCACAGATAACCACAGCTGCCAGGCATGTATTTGCTGAGTAGAACCTAGAATGGAAAGCAAGCTGTGGTCTGAGTATGACTCAGGGAATACCCCAGCAGGAACTTCTGACATAAAGACAGTAGGGATATGTGATGGGCAAAATGTTTCTGCTCATTTATTGAGTGTGTATGTCCTTGACCGAAAAGCAGAGAAAGGAGTGGAAAAGAAATACTGTAACTCTATCTCTAAGGTGATTCAGGGGCACAGAAGATACTCCTTAATTGTTTACAAAGCCCACTTATCTTCACACCATCATTTTATCTATAACTTTCAGACCACTTCAGTAAATGTTTTAATCTCTTTGAGCCTCAGCTTCACAATATGCAGAACCAAGATTGTAATGGAAGCCACCTTAGGGAGTTAGAATTAAGTGAGGTCATATATATATATATATATATATATATATACACACACACACACACACACACACACACATACCATTTAGGATTGAGTAGCTGTTGCAATCCCAAGTCTCCGAAACTCCAGAGGATGGAGGATGTCAAAAGAAGAGAAGTAGTCACCATTTGCTTATATTTGAACTACACATAGATACATGTCTTTTTCCCTGTCTTGTATTTCTTTGACTTTTCCCAAAGTACCTCTAGGTCTAGTCTTTAGACCTGTGCTTCTGTGGCACAGGCCTCTATTTCTTGTGCCTACTCCTATTGGCCAATCACAAGTTGCTAGTCTGCTTGTTTTCTGTCAAGATATCAATAGGCTATTTTTAGGGATGAAAATTAATCTTCACTAAAAGTCATCAAGAGCTGTGATTAAACAGATGCCAGGAGGTTATTAAACCAGGACTCCGTTCTCCAGAGCTTTTCACTTCAGAATATCGCTCAGGTGGCCCAGACTTCAGCCCAGTTCTCATTCACTTTACATTAATGAAAGTTAGAAAATATATATTTCACCTCTTCTTCTGATTCCTAGCTACCATCTTTCTGTGTCTTTTTTTTTCATTTTTATTAAGTTTTAATTTTAATTCCAGTATAGTTATCATACAGGGTTATATTACTTTCAGGTGTACAATACAGTGATTGCTCAGGGCTCATCATGATAAGGGTACTCTTGATTCCTTTTATCTATTTCACCCATCCCTCCACCCACTTCCCCTCCAGTAACCATCAGTTTGCTATAGTTAAGAGTCTGTTTCTTGGTTTGTCTCTCTCTCTTTCCTTCCCCCGCCTTTGTTCATTTGTTTTATTTCTTAAATTCCATGTATGAGTGAAATCATATGGTATTTGTCTTTTTCAGACTGACTTATTTCACTTAGCATTATATTCTGTAGCCCCATCCATGTCATTGCAAATGTTAAGATTTCATTTTTAATGGGTGAATAATATTGCATTGTGTGTGTATACCACCACTTCTTTATCCATTCATCTATTGAAGGACACTTGGGCTGCTTCCATAATTTGGTTTTGTAAACAGTGCTGCAATAAATATAGAGGTACATACATCTTTTAGAATTAGTGTTTTTGTATTCTTCGGGTAAATACCTAGTAGTGCAGTTACTGGACTGTAGGGTAATTCTGGAAACTCCCTGCTGTTTTCCACAGTGGCTGTACCAGTTTGCATTACCACCAACAATACATGAAGGTTCCTTTTTCTCCACATCCTCACCAACATTTGTTGTTTTCTTACCATCTTCTTGTTTCAAGGGAAATTGTCAACTCCTATCTCCACTGCTTAAGAGCAGTTTCCGCTACTTAATTAGTTCTTCAATGAACTCAAAGTCATGTGCCAGATTCACTTAGGCATTTTACTAATATAATTTTGTTATTAATATTATTTTATTTAATCCTTGCAACAATCCTGTCAGATAGCTACTGTTATTATTTCCATTTTACAGATGAGAAAACTGGCTAGAGAATTTGCTCAACACCGCAAATCTATCAAATTATAGATCTGGGACTTGAACTCATTCTCCCTTACTTAAGAGCTCATGTTATTAATAAGTATTGGATATTCTTCTTTTCCAAGATTTGTAGAAGAAAGCCTTTTCCAGGGGTGCCGATACATGATATAAAATGTTAACCATTATAAAGAAAAGATATTTTGAATGTGGATGATTAGGAAGAGTTTCGTGGAGGAGGTAGATTTGAGCTGGGGTAAAAGGCCAGAAGGCATTTGCAATGCCTGTTAAAGCCCATGCAAAGCACTGGGGAAAGAAGACCAGTGTGAATACAAAAGAAGACCAGTGTGAATATGAGCATCATACTGGCATTGATGTGGAAGGCTGGAGCCATAATTTCGGTTTGGTCAAAATGAAGAGTGACTGAGGGAAATTATTAGGAAGCAGACTTTGGGTAACAAAGTGGGCCAATTTGAGGGGAGCTTGGTATATCAATGTGAGGAGTTCAGACTTCACTGTAGGTTATGGGTAGCCATGGGATATTTTTAAGCAGAGACACAACACTATCAGATAATTGTCCTTCAAGAAAAATGATCTTCTGGCAGCATAGAAGATGAATTAGAGGAAAAGGAAATTAGAAAGTGTTAGCTTGGCTATTGTCAAACTTTATTTCTGCCAAAACCCAACTGAAAGATGACATTCATATCTGTACAGACCAAGGGTATAGTCCTGGGAAATGTACAGTCTCCATTGCAATAACTGGAACTCCACCCGCTTTTCTTCTCTCAATAAAGTACATAGATTGGGATGCAAGTGAGTTTGAATTCTATTGTTATAATGATGGACTTAGATTTTCTCTCATTTATTGTTTTTAAGATTTTATTTAAATTCCAGTTATCATGCAGTGTGATATTGGTTTCAGGCGTACAATATAGTGATGCAACACTTCCATACAACACCTGGTGCTCATCACAAGTACACTCCTTAATCCCCAACACCTATCTAACCCATCCCCCACCCCCTCCCCTCTGGCAACAATCTATTTGTTCTCTATAGTTAAAAGTCTGTTTCTTGGTTGACTTCCTTTTTTTTTTTTTTTCATTTGCTTATCTTTTTTGTTTATTCAATTCCACATATAGGTGAAATCACATAATATTTATCTTTGACTGACTTATTTTGCTTAGCATAACACTCTTTAAGTCCATCCATGTTGTTACAAAGAGCAAGATTCCATTCCGTTTTATGGCTGAGTAATGTTCGTGTGTGTGTGTGTGTGTGTGTGTGTATCACATCTTCCTTAACCATTTGTCAGCCGATGGGCCCTTGGGCTGTTCCCATAATTTGGTTATTGTAGATAATGCTGCTATAAACATTGGGGTGCAGGTATCTCTTTGAAGTAGTGTTTTTGTATTCTTTGGGTAAATACATAGTAGTGCAATTACCAAATTGCAGTAGTTCTAATTTTAACTTCTTGAGGAACCTCCATACAGTTTTTCAGAGTGGCTGCACTACTTTGCATTCCCACCAACAGTGCAAGAGCGTTCCCTTTCCCCACATCCTCACCAATACCCGTTGTTTCTTGTGTTGTTGATTTTAGCCATTCTGACAGGTGTGAGGCGATATCAATGTGATATAGCACATTAATAAAAGAAAGATAAGAACCATCTGATCCTTTCAATAGATGCAGAAAAAAGCATTTGACAAAGTATAACCGATTCGTGATAAAAATCATAAGCAAAGCAGGGAGAGAGAGAACATATCTCAACATCATAATGGCCATATATTAAAAAAAAAAAAACCCATAGCTAATAGCATCCTCAATGAGGAAAAACTGAGAGCTTTTCCTCTATAGTCAGGAACAAGACAGGAAGGTTCTCACTCACACTGTTATATCACATGGAACTGGAAGTCCTAGCTGCAGCAATCAGAAAACAAAAAGAAATAAAAGACAACCAGATCAGCAAAGAAGAGGTACAACTTTCACTGTTTTCAGATGACACAATGATCTGTATAGAAAACCTGGAAGAACCTAACAAAAACCTGTTAGAACTGATAAATGAATTCAGTAAAGTCACAGGATACAAAATCAACACACAGAAATCGGTTGCATTTCCATCCATCAATAATGAAGCAGCAGAAATTAAGGAATCAATATCATTTATAATTGCACCAAAAACATTAAGATACCTGGGAATAAACTTAACCAGAGAGGTGAAAGACCTGTACTCTTAAAACCATAAAGCACTGATGAAAGAAATTGAAGATGACACAAAGAAATGGAAAAACATTATCTCATTTATTTTTAACTAAATTATGTCCAAACTTTGCTTTTATTAATATTAACCAATTTCTTGAAATCCATCTCATTACTCTTTGCATCACACAAGAATACCAAAGCCTCTTGTCAAAACATCATGGATAAAAGCTTCTGGTATTCATTAGGGTCATAGTGGTGAGAATAAAAAGAAGAAGAATATGAGAGAAATCACAGAAACCGAACTGAAAGCAGCTGGCAGCTTATTACCCTCGGGGCCAGAAAAGAAGCCTCAGAAAAGCTTTCAGGGACTTGAACTGGTTACCCCAGTGCCAATAAGAAGTTAGGTATTCAAAAATATGAGTTTTAGGGGGGAAACAGTTCAGTCCAGTTCTTTTTTTTATTATGTTCAATTACCAACATATACTACATCATTAGTTTTTGATGTAGTGTTCAAGGATTCATTAGTTGCATATAATACCCAGTGCTCATCACCACATGCCCAATTTTGATAAAAAAATAGATTGTTAATCAGATATATACTGTATTTAATATCATTCTTATTAAGGAGAGTAAATGTGAGTATACACTGATGATTTACATGAGCTTGCACTTAGTCACCATAAGGCACCTTGTGTTTTCTTTACTAGAAAAGGAAATGAACAGGGGTGCCTGGGTGGCTCAGACCCTGGGATCGAGCCCCACATGGGGCTCTCTGCTTAGCGGAGAGCCTGCTTCCTCCTCTCTCCCTGCCTGCCTCTCTGACTACTTGTAATATCTATCTATCAAATAAATAAGTAAAATATTAAAAAAAAGAAAGGGAATGAACAGAAAGAGATATATTTAGGAAGCAAATTTTAAACAAGAATATTGGATGGGTTCAGAAAAAAAGGAAGTGATAATACTCAAAGGGCATAGCATATACAAATAAAGTTGCCGAGGGGTGCCTTTGGCTCAGTTGGTTGAGCATCCAACTCTTGATTTTAGCTCAGGTCAAGATCTCAGGTTCATGAGATTGAACCCCATGCCTGGCTCTGTGCTCAGAAAGGAGTCTGCTTGAGATTCTTTCTCTCCCTCTCCTTCTGCCCCTTTCCTCCTCCCACTCCTGCTTGCTATCTCTCTCTCTCTGAAATGGAGGGAGGGAGGGAGGGAAGGAAGGAAGAAAGAAGGGAAGGAAGGAAGGAAGGAACTTATTATCTAAAATGTAGAATAAAGAATCACCATTATCCTTGGGAACATAAGTAATGACTGCTTAGACCAAAACCAGATTATAGCTAACAAAAGAGAAAATGACTACAGTGAAGTTTGTTTGATAGTGTCAAATTTTACAATGTCTTTATCCTCCGAGATAAAGCAGTACAGAATAGATCTGTGATACAGTGATAAGAGGCAGAACAACTGATTTGGGTCCGCTTTGCAATTTATTAGACATAATTTTGGATAAAGCCATTCAATATATCTGAGCTTTGTGAACTGTTAGTATTATTGACATTTGAGCAACTGTGGTGGATTAGGTCTCATCTTGACATATTCCAGCTAATATACCATAAGTGGATACTCTTGAAGAAGACTAGGCAGATCTTTATCTCCTAGATGGTATTTAGTTTATCAAGTCAGTGTTATAAATATTAAACATGCATTTAGATGTAAAATTATAGACTTATAGCATCTCAGATGAGCTACAATATTTGTTACTTCTGTCAACCTTGTCAAGACATCTTAATCATCCTCCATTGCCTTCTGTAGGATAGTTTCATCATTGTCCTTTCCCTTTAAGCCACCTGAAGGGAAGGACCTCTTTCACACAGTCACTAATCCTTTGGATTCCAGCCCAGTTCCTGGCTGAGAGACACTGAGATGGTGATGGGGAAGTGGCATAAGCTGTCTTGCAAGTGTCCTTGACAATGGAAAGTAGTGCTGGTCACACACAGAAGAGCAGTTAAAATGGGAATCCATCCTCTTCTGTAGGCTAACAAAAGGGATCCTTTTGCTAGACAAGTCACAGCCTGGAAAACGTGCACCCCACAGCAGACACCGAAGGCTAATGGCTTGGTTGGCCCAGCTCCCATGCAGTATCTTGCCTTTGACCACAGCCATTAATCAAGGCTTTCATCAATACTAGCCACCTCTATAGGTCAGCTCACTGTTCCCCCTGCACCAGTAATCCCCTCAAATCCCAGAACTCTCCTCTAGTAAGGCCACTGGGTCCTTAAGGGCTAGTGGAGCTTCCTTCTCTCCCTATTTTCTTTCCAGTTCCATTGTCATAATAAAACTTTGCTGAGCTTTCCTTTGTTCCTCAGTTTTGACTTTCAACAGCTTAGTGAGAATTTAAAAGAGGAAACTCTGCTCAGTCTGCCTTGTTTGTTTTTTCCTTTTAGTTTCTTGAATGTAGCAGCTATGTTGGAGGTTAGGAAAGTGAGGAAAGGAGACAAATATTAAAGATAGTATTTCTTAAAAAAAAAAAAGATAGTATTTCTTGGGGCATCTGGGTGGCTCAGTGGGTTAAGCCTCTGCCTTCGGCTCAGGTCATGATCTCAGCGTCCTGGGATCCAGCCCCCCATCGGGCTCTCTGCTCATCGGGGAGCCTTCTTCCCCCTCTCTCTCTGTCTGCCTTTCTGCCTACTTGTGATCTCTCTCTGTCAAATAAATAAATACAATCTTTTTTTTTTTTTAAAGATAGTATTTCTTGATATGTACAGATCTGCAAATAACTCTTTACTCTGTAATTCAAATTCATTGCTGATTTGGCCTAACTCTGCCTCTCCAGCCACACATTTCATCAGTCCCCTTTCTCCAAAGAAATGAATTCTCTTTCTGGAATCTAGTAGATGCTTTTTGCCTCCATGCTTATTCATTTGTAGCGTATTCTCCCTTCCTTGAGTCGGTTAGATTTCCTTTATCTCAGC
This sequence comes from Taxidea taxus jeffersonii, assembly GCA_003697995.1. Classification (NCBI taxonomy): domain Eukaryota; kingdom Metazoa; phylum Chordata; class Mammalia; order Carnivora; family Mustelidae; genus Taxidea; species Taxidea taxus. The sequence goes on from ML104784.1 coordinate 101,970, forward strand.
CTGTTGAAATCTTCCCATCTAGTTTTCAATGCCATTTTAGTGGTACCTGCTTAATGAAGCCTATCCTTACTTTCCAAGGTGTGTCCTACACTGAATCCTCATGACTTTTCTTAACTCTTCTTCTGGCCCATTATAGCTATCTGTGCATTTCTCTTAACATTCTTACTGGTTTGTAGACTCCCTAAGGGCGGGAACACTATTTTATATTATCTTACAGATCTTATTTTATCTTTCACAACCCCTCTATTTAGGAGAGGTTTAATTGAAAAGCTTTTAGAAAATGCCTAAATCATTGGGCCATGCTAAAGTGAGTAGGTTTTACATTATTTTAAAACTGTGGTAACAAAAATATGTGTAATCTTTTCCACCTGGTGACTGTCAGCTGTATACCCACAGACATTCTCTGTGATTCTGTTGTTGCTAGGTTTGTGATGCCTGTAATGCCAATTCTTGTGCACATATAATCACATGGCTAAATTTTATCAAGCTTTTTTTTTTGTGCCAGGCCAAATATTAAGTATTTTTTTTAAATAATAATTTTAAAGACACTGAATTTGTGTTTTATCATGAATTATCATATGAGTTGTATTGCCTTTGGAATCTATATATTTTATTTTATTTAAAGATTTTTTTAAATTTATTTGACAGGGAGAGAGAGATCACAAGTAGACAGAGAGGCAGACAGAGAGAGAGGGGGAGGCAGGCTCCCTGCCAAGCAGAGAGCCTGATGCGGGGCTGGATCCCAGGACCCTGAAATCATGACTGGAGCTGAAAGCAGAGGCTTAACCCACTGAGCCACCCAGGTGCCCCAAGGAATCTATATATTTTAGAATGAAGTAAAATAATGATAACTTCCAGGCAAATCCAAAGTCTGAAAAGTAGGACTAAATTGCTATTGATTAATCATTCAGTGCATTTTCTGTTTCTCTTATGTTTTTTGGTTGCCTAAGCAACTAGGTAGATGCAGTCAAGTATGACAGCCAGATATTTCTTTTGAAAATAAAACAAATCAAACAAATACATTTTTTCCTTATTCTCATTCTCAATTTGATGGAGCATATTTCTTATTATTATTTTCCTTTATCTTCTTAGGTCAGATGAAGAATCTATATGCTCCTATATGGAGGCTTATTAATGATACTACATCATCAATTTAGCAGAAGGAACATTGTATTGCTGTGAGCCTACTGAGAGTGAAGTCTTGCATATCTTTGTATATCTTGTGCTTAGCTTAATGTTGCTAAATAGCATGTACTAATAACTGTATAATGAAGGGCTGAATGGATAGAAAGATATTTCTGCACTTTATCTTAAGGTACCCAGTTGTTTTTTTTTTAAGCCAGTAATAATGAGCTTCCTTAGTGGCAGAGATTACTCCATTACTCCAAGGACATTCACAGGACACTGTCCTGCCTTAGCTCAAATGACTTTTTACCTTCCTTTCTGTCTCTGGGAGTAGAAACTGTTCTTCCAGGCAGATTTTTATACCTGTTTTCAATAGATAGAATTCATCTTGCTATTCACAAGAACATTTAAATGATTAACACAGCAGCTCACACCACCTTGCAATTTGCGGGGTTAATCTCGATGGACACCTAGGAAGGACCTATCAAGAAGCAGACGCGGCAAGGTCATTTGATAGCCAGCTCCAACAGGCTTCCAATTTTGGACAGTTTGTTCAGAGGAGAAAAATGGAACATCATATGTTTATTTTAGCCTGTCTTAATTAACTGAAACCCACTGACTTTGGGTTAAACCTTAGTTGGAGGAATGATCTGAAAAAACAGATTCTGAAATCTAAGCTGTTTGAGCCTTGCTGAAGGTCTCCTGAAGGCCTCCTCACAGGTTATATTTGTAACACTCAATCCCTTATTGAGATCTATTTTGTATTTAGGAACAGGGAAGTTATTAGCAATGAGACTAGTGCCACTCTGTCTGCCACTCTGCTTTGCTTAGTCCCCTTATAGTTAGATTGGATCATAAGACTAGTTCTGGCCAGTGGATTTGGGAAAAGTGATAGGTGTCAGACCTGGGCCAGAGCATACCAGTACACCTTCCCTCCAGTAAGATCTTTTCCTAACACAGAGATCAAAGAGGCCTCATGTTCTGGATTCTAGAGCTACGAAAGTTGGAGTCTGTGAGTCTGGATCCCTGAATGGACTATGCAGAGCCAAGTGCCCAGCTGATCTACAGTGAGGTAGCATGAGACAGCAGTTATTAAGCTACTGAGATGTCAGGGTTGCTGTGTTCTTACAACAAATGTAACCTATCCTGACTAACACAAAGGGAGGGAGAGAATTAACATTTATGGAGCACCCACTATATGCCTGTAGTGTACTAGGATCTTCATATGGTCTGTTGTTCCTATTGTTGTTTTGTTTATTTCTCACAAAACCTCTGTCAGTTAATAATGATAATCTCCATTTTCCTGATGAATAAATTCAGGCTCTGAGATGTGATAACCTCATGGATAGGAGAAGGTAGAGATGGTCTGTCAGTAAATTTCTATTTGAGTCTCAACCCCATACTGTTTCAGTGACACTCTGTTGACTTCTGTTAGCAAGTACTTGCTTACTTTTAAGGCTAAGTTTTGAGCAAACACAACTGGTGCTCTGGTACCACAGCCCATGAAATCTCTCTGTTCCAAAGGAGGGACTATGAGTTCAGAATGTCACCTATAATGAGGGCTAAACACCCTGCCGGCACACGCAAGTGATAATTCTGTGGTCCAGACTAAGGTCCTTTGTGTGCAGAGACTACTGTCAAAAGAATCCAGCCCAGTAATCGAAGTTGGAATCCAGCCCTGAGCCTAAATGAAGCCAAGGTTGGGGGTACCAGAAGGCACTGAAAAACACAGAGGCAAGGTGATATGGATACCTGTGTTCACAATTCACTTCCTCTCTGCCCCTTCTGCTTCTTCTGTCTTAAAGCAGAAGTATACAGATCTGCCATCTGATGGCCGTACATACTGGCTACGTATTCAAGAAAAATTAATATTGATTAGGTCAATGACTACAGAGTCAGCATAAGGCATTTTGGAACGAGTTAAGTGTATTTGTGTCAAAATGCATGTTCAATTATCATCCTTTAGAGTTATTTGGGTGTTTCTTGCAAATTACTGTGTATGACTCACTTTGGCTCCATAGGAATTATGTTATTTAGTCTCATTATTGGGTATTGTTCATTCTTGCTAATGAATAAATTAAAAAATGGAAATATTATGCATCTAAAGTATATCAAATTAAGTACCAGTAAATTGGGACATATTTACAAGGTCATGGCATATAGGAGCCTATTTTAGTTGAATAATAAACATCCAATCAAATTATTTACTGTGTATAACAACTTTTGGACTTGGAGGCAGAACACCTGGGCTGAAATTCTGGCTCCATATAAGCTGTAAAATGAAATTACTTAACTAAGCCCCATATTTCTTATTTATAAAGTGAGTACAGATTAAATTTACATTATAGAATCATCCAGAGAATTACAGAGAAGAATATCTCTAAAAGCACAAATGATCTGGGGCATTATAAATGCACAACAGTGTTAGGGATTCATTACCATAGTAGATAATTCAAGTTTAAAACATCAATGACTATCATTGACTCTTCTAATAAAAAGGTGTGGGCATAGCTTAGATGTGTCCGAAAGAGCCACCTGGTTTCAAAGAATCTTCGAAAGGAATGAGTGACCTTAGTGAATTTGTGGAGCTTCAGTGTCTCACTTTGTTTTAAAAGCTCAAAAACTAACTTGGCCAAGTCCCAGAGTCAATCAAACTCAGGGATACTGATCCGTATTAATAAAGTCCCTAAAAGACTGGTAGAGATGAATAGATACTTATTATTAATACTTCCATATTAATAAAGTCCCTAAAAGACTGTTAGAGATGAATAGATACTTATTCATACTTATGAATAGAGATGAATAAATACTTAATGGATACTTATTAGAATAGATACTCATTAGATATCTATTATGAATAGATACTTATTAGATACTGGTAGAGATGAAAATTTACTAATTTTCATGAAAAAAATTCTAAGCTGACTAAATATCCTCATTCTTTAACTAATTCACCATCTGTTGGTACATAAATTATAAGGGGGAGCCAAATGATAACCCTAAACTTGCCTATGTTGGAGTAGGTTGGGTGATACTGGGACAGACAGCCACAAAATCGCAGGGTCCTTAAATACCAAGGCTCAGTTATCTCTTAAACTTCATGTCCCATACTGGTGGGTGATGGGATTGACTTTAAGCTTTCTTACTAAGGGACCCAGGGATGACAGAGGGTCCCCTTCATGGAAGCTGATTCAGCAAGAGGGAAGGAATGATAAAGGATCTTGAACTTTGACTTTACAAACCTTCCACCAGGGGTGCCTGGGTGGCTCAGTTGGTTAAAGCCTCTGCCTTTGGCTCAGGTCAGGATCACAGCGTCCTGGGATTGAGCTCCACATTGGGCTTTCTGCTTAGTGGGGAGCCTGCTTCCTTCTCTCTCTGCCTGCCTCTCTGCCTACTTGTGATCTCTGTCTGTCAAATAAATAAACAAAATCTTTAAAAAAAAAATCTTCCACCAGTATATGGCCCATAACCCTGATGATGAAAGAATGAATTTCATTAACCAGAGTAAGTAAAATATTGCTATGCCTAAATTTGAGGAGGCAAAGTGAAATCATCTCATGTACCCTAAATTAGAAGGGAATTAGATATTGGTGAGTGCACTTGATAAAAAATGTAGGTACTTCAGAGGTGTTTTCATTGTAACTTTTGAACATTTAACATCCTCATGCTCTGAAGTGGGTGTTCCTTTAACCTCATAAAGGTATAACAGCCAGATGTCTATGCTCTCATAAAGTTCCATTGACAGAATACCTTTCCTTGGAGTAGAACTAGGATGTGCACTGCCAAACTTTGACTCAATGATTCTTTGTGTCCACCTTGTTGGCTGACTGACCCTTCTTCTCAGAGACATATTCTTGAATTATACCCATTAATTTACTCAGATGACATTCAGGTCTTGCTGGCCTAGGACCCTTCTTGTCTTCTTCAGATGACTTACTAGTCTATTAAGTCTTGATTAGGTTAAGACTTGAATTAAGGATAATAATATAATAATAATAAATAATAATCTTATTTACCTTATTTCACAGTTCAGGGGTACCAAATTCTCCTCTCTCTCTCAAAATGTACTTACCTACAGATTCAAAAAAGGTTTTCAGGTAACTTCATAATGATACATCTGTTTAAGATTATTGGAAGCTAGTTAAGAATATTTGGAAGGCAGAGGTACCTGGGTGGCTCAGTTGGTTAAGTGTCTGCTTTCAGCTCAAGTCAGGATCCCAGTGTCCTGGGATCGGGCCTGGCATTGGGCTCTCAGTTCGGCGGGGAACCTGCTTCTCCCTCTTCCTCTGCTTCTCTCCCTGCTTGTACTCTCTCTCTCTCAAATAAATAAATAAATAATCTTTTTATATATATATATATTTGGAGGACATCATATTGCCTTCTTATTTAATATGTGCTTTCCCATCCTTTCGATTGTGTGGGAATGACTATGCAGAAAGGAATTCCAGCCTCCTCGGTTGTCCAGAGTCTGCTCATAGTCTGCTCATAAAGACTAAATATGAGGGATTTGATTATGTTTTAATCGTAGTCTGCCAATCTCACACTTTACCTATCCCTTAATGAGAAATGACCTATAGCTTAGCAAAAACCCCTGTATTTATACCCAAATCCTAAGAGTCCAAAGAATGTGTTGATTTCTAGATAGACATTTTTCTGTTTGCATGAATTCATTATATCCTAACCTTTGAACAGTTCTGCATTTGACAACTAATAATAGTCAACTTTTTTTTCCTTCTGCTAAAATGTTTAGTAAATAGTTTCAAGTCAGAAGAGTAATTTATTCATTTAATTTCTAATTACCTGTTATCTATTCATTCCATCCTTCCTCATTTTATGCACTCAGTGGACTTCAGAAAATCTACTCTGTTCAAAGCCATAAGCTTTGGGAATCAAGATGAAAAATAAATTAATGTTGCCCCCAAAAGGCTTCATTTCTGGGGAGAGACAGAAAGACATAGACCCGCATGACTAGAAGTAGTAAATGAAAGCAAGGAGAAGAAGTAGCTGACTTTAGGACTTCACAAGACTTAAGCATCCTTAAGATTTATTCTAAGTTTACAAAGCACATTCTCACAGATGACCTCATATAATCGTCTCAACCATTTTGTGGGAGGTAATGTTATCCCCTTTTACAGATGAGGCGATACAAGTTTATGGAAGTTAAACAACTTGCTCAAAATTTCTTTATTAGTAACTGACATAATCCACATTTCTAAAATGTTCTCATACTGTAGTTTTATTTTAAGTCCTGCACCTAAATCATTTGGATTCCCAACTAGTCCTCTTGCCTGAATCCTTTGACACTACAAGTTACAAGAATGCCAGCCTGTTTTGATTTGGCGAAAACTCACCTTCATGGGGCTATATTTTAGAAAATAAGGTATACAATAGGAGCCAACACTTGTTTCAAAGTAGTGGCTTTAAACAATTGTCATCTGGGCTATATACATGTTTATTCTTCTGTTTATTTTTCTTTTAAAAATGAAGTTTTATTTGCAATTATCTTTCCGGAAGAATAGGCTGCTTCTATTTTTTATATAAGTGCATCGCTCCACATTTCATTGCTCAGCTTATAGAGAAAAACTGGAAGTATGCTGGAAATGGATTTCTTTTATAAGTAAAGGTGAAGGAAAATAAAAATATAATGCTAAAATAGAAAATAATGCTAAAGTTAAAGAGATTGAAGTAAGGTTATCAGAGAAGATGGCTATTGGATTCTCACATAAAACTTCAAGGGCAGGTGCGCCTGGGTGGCTCAGTGGGTTGAGCCTCTGCCTTCAGCCCAGGTCATGATCTCAGGGTACTGGGATCGAGCCCCGAATCAGGCTCTCTGCTCAACGGGAAGCCTGCTTCTCCCTCTCTGCCTACTTGTGATCTCTGTCTGTCAAATAAATAAATAAATAAAAATCTAAAAAAAAAAAAAAAACTTCAAGGGCAGACTTTGTCCAAGTCTCTGCCTTATCCTGAGTTTGATGGGAACAATTCAATAAACTTGTTTTGAGTACTGATGTTATACCACACTGAGTTAGCCAAGGAGCTACAATAAGACAAGGTGGCTTTCAGACACCTTGTAGTTTCATTAGAGGGAAAAAGAAAAGAAAAGAAAAAAGGAAAGAAAGAAAAACCTATGTAATTTCAATGTAATAGAAAAAATACTTGAATTATAATGTTTTGTGGATAGAGAGCACAGGGTAGGGGATGGGGTGTTGGAAGGGTGGGCAAAGTTTAGGAATAGGTTAGGGGACAATTAGAGAAGGCCCTTACAGAAAGCCACTTCTGAACTAACACTTAAAGACTGATTAGGAATTAGACAGCTGGGGCGCCTGGGTGGCTCAGTGGGTTAAGGCCTCTGCCTTCGGCTCAGGTCGTGATCATGATCTCAGGGTCCTGGGATCAAGCCCCACATTGGGCTCTCTGCTCAGTGGGGAGCCTGCTTCCTCCTCTCTCTGTGCCTGCTTCTCTGCCTACTTGTGATCTCTGTCTCTCAAATAAACAAAATCTTAAAAAAAAAAAAAGATGTGGAACGTCTTTTCAAAAAAAAGGAATTAGACAGCTGAAAGAGCAAAGGACATTGTGGATGAAAATAATGTTCACTATTATCAACTGGGTAATTCTATGCACGACACTATCGATAGCCTTTAACATAATTACTATATGTAATTCTCTCTACTACTCTGTGAGATAGGTACTTTTTGCAAAAGCAACACAAGAGAGGAGCTTGTCCAGTTTGTCTCAAATGGTCAGAGAACTCAGAGTAAGAAGTCCTAGTGAAAGAAAGAAGACCTAACAGAATAGATATAATAATGCAGAGTTTTAAAATAATTAAGAAAAATAATTAAGAATAATGACGTTTGAGCATTTGACTCTCAGTTTCAGCTCAGGTCATGATTTCATGGTTCCTGAGGTTGAGCCCCTGTCTTCAGGCTCTGCTCTCAGCAGAAAGTCTTCTTGAGGATTCTCTCCTTTTATTTTTTTTATTTTTAATTTTTTTGACATTTATGTAATTCTTTATTTCTGTTTTGATAAAAGAAAAGCATTTTTCTGTGATCATAGCAATATTAAGAATAATGGCTAGCTCTTAAAGAATGTTTGCCATGTAAGACACTGTTTTTGGCCTCTCACATACATTGTCTCCTTTACCCTTTATTTATTTATTTTTTCAGTGTTCCAGGATTCATTGTTTACGCACCATACCCAGTGCTCCATGCAATCCGTGCCCTCCTTAATACCCATGACCAGGCTCACCATCCCCTCACCCTCTTCCCCTCTAAAACCCTCAATTTGTTTCTCGAAGTCCACAGTCACTCATGGTTCATCTCCCCCTCTGATTTCCCCCTTCTTCTCCTCCCTCCTGCCCTGCGTGTGCTCTCAGGTGCGTACTATCTCTCTGCCAAACGAATACATAAATCTTTAAAAAATAATTAAGAATAAGGCAAGAAAAACATGATACAGTGTTTGAAAATAATTGAAGTTAAGAAATCGGAAAGATAAAAGGTGATTAGAAACCCCAGAAGTAGTAAAATAACAAAATATTAGTAACAGGTGCTCTGTGTTGAGTGTTAGCCATGTTCCTGCCCTTTTTTTGTGCTTTCATACAGTATCTTTCTTTTAATCCCCAGAGCACCTCTATAGAGAATTCTTATGATCCTTGTTTATTTTTGAGGGTAATGAGGAGCCAAAGAGTTTGCTGAGTACAGACGGTCCCTGACCTATCACGGTTCGACTTTCAGTTTTTTTAACTTTACAGTGATGTTAAGAGCAATATGCATTCTGTCAAAATTGCACTTCACATTTTGAATTTTGGCCATTCCGCAAGCTGGTGATACGCAGTACTATCCACTCCGTGATGCTGGGGAGCGGCTGTGCACTGCAGCTCCCAGTCAGCCACAGGATCACAAGGGTAAACAGCTGATACACTTTACCATTCTGTCCCCATACAACTATTCTTTTCACTTGCAGTATAATATTCAATAAATGGCATGGGATATTTAACACTTTATTATAAAATAGGCTTTGTATTACATGATTTTGCCCAACTGTAGGCTAATGTAAGTGTTCTGAGCACGTTTAAGGTAGGCTAAACTAAGCTATGATGTTTGGTAGGGTAGGCATATTAAACACATTTTTTTAAAGGTTTTATTCATTTATTTGAAAAGACAGAGATCACAAGCAGACAGATAGGCAGAGAGGGGAAAGCAGGCTCCCTGCCAAGCAGAGAGCCCAATGCGGGGCTTCATCCCAGGACCCTGAGATCATGACCTGAGCCGAAGGCAGAGGCTTTAACCCACTGAGCCACCCAGGTGCCCCTTAAACACATTTTTGACTTACAGTATTTTCAATTTACAATGGGTTTATCACCGCATAACCTATCATAAATTGAGGAAGATCTATATTTCAATCATACAGGAAGAAGCAAACCTGGGTTTTGAACCCAGATGTACTGATTTCAAACCCAGGCACTTAAATGAGCCTCCTGAATACCAGTGATGGGACAGCTTTCTTATGTAATATTATATTTGAGTTGTCTTCTTGAGGCTAGACCCTATTTTCTATAAAGGAATTATAACCAGACCCTGTTCTTTTCTTATTTGGGGCACATATTTTCCCCTAAGAAAAGATGGCTAATCTCATCCACTGTTTTTTTCACTAGTTTAACTCTCAGGAAGTAAGCTGCCTTATCCCCAAAACAGGAGGGTTTATCCTAGCTCCATACGTACTGACAGCTTTCACCAGCTGTAGCACAAAAGTCACTTACTCTTTTGCTTTTGTAGATAAGACAAAACAGCATAATGATGGCTAAAGAGACATAGATAAAAGAAACAACTTAAAACTTGAGGGTTTTAATGATTTTTAAAGATTTTTTAAAATTTATTTATTTGTCAGAGAGAATGAGAGAGGGCGCATGTATACAAGCAGAGGGAGCAGCAGGCTCCTCACTGAGCAGGGGCCTGATGCAGGACTCGATCCCAGGACCCTGGGATCATGACCTGAGCTGAAGGCAGATGCTTGACCGACTGAGCCACCCAGGTGTCCCTTTAATGATTAAAAAAAAAAGAAATTAAAATCATTAATTTCCATATTGCTATGAAGTTGCTATGTGCAATGAAGTCTCATTTAAAATCATTTTCATTCTGTGTAGTATACCCATGAAATAATATATGAGTTGGGAAGAATGTAAGCAAAACATCTCCTAAGAGTCTGAGTTCTTTATGAAATATATATATTTAAGAAACCAGGAAAATAAAGTCCTGAGATCCTAGTAATGAAATGAGAAAAGAAGAGTACATTATCACAGCAAAGTGCTATTTTTGTTCCAACAGTAACAATTAGAGTTGCTTTTCCTTCAAGACAAATAATTGTTTCTCTTTTATGCCAATTAAGGCACAGAAATTTCCTTTGATTATTTTTTTTAGTAGTTTGAGTGGTCATAATATAGATACATTGAAACTATGCCTTTCCTTCCATTATGTTGAAGTACCACAGTAATTTGAAAATTTTAAATTTGCCACTAACATCGATTAAAAATGCTTTTTCTACCACCACTCTTTAGTTAACATATGTTCCTATGTGTTTACTTTGTGTGGTTCTACTCTCTTACCATAATATATATAGCGTCTCTTTAAGCCTAGTTGTAAGGCATTACATTTCAAAAAAGAATTAAAGACAAATTACTCATCTACTAGAGTAGGAGTTTCTCATAGGAAGAAACTGTTTTCTTCAGGTTTTATTTCCGGGACATAGTTTTACTTCCCTCAAAACATATATTGAAGGAATAAGGGAATTGATTGGATATAAGTGATTTATTGAACTGAATTGTGTGTAAACAAGAGAAAAGAGAATAAAGAGAAGGGAAAAAAACCCTCATATTAAGAATGGTAGGTCAGGGACTCCTGGGTGGCTCAGTTTGTTAAGCATCTGCTTTCTGCTCAAGTCATGATCCCGGAGTCCTAGGACTGAGCCGTGCATCGGACTCGCTGCTCAGTGGGGAGAGTCTGCTTCTCCCTCTCCCTCTGCTCCTACTCCTGTGTTCTCTGTCTCACTCTCTCTCTCTCAAATACACCAATAAAATCTTTTTTTTTTTTTAAGATTTTTATTTATTATTTTATTTATTATTTTTTATTATTTATTATTATTTATTATTATTTTATTTTATTATTTATTTATATTATTATTATTATTATTATTATTATTATTATTTTATTTATTTGACAGGCAGAGATCACAAGGCAGAGAGAGAGAGAGAAGCGGGCTCCTTGCCGAGCAGAGAGCCTGATGCGGGACTCTATTCCAGGACCCTGAGATCATGACCTGAGCCAAAGGCAGAGGCTTAACCCACTGAGCCACCCAGGTGCCCCCAGTGTTTAAGGATAGTTATCTAGTTTTGCTAGTGGTGAAACAACTTACTGCAAAAATGGAAGAATTACTTCCAAGAATATTCTCAAGTTTTGTCTTCTTCCTAAGATACTGATGAGGAGCAAGAGCTCATGGCAGTATGGATGCATGACTGAGTGATGCTTGGGGCTTGGAAACTTTCCAGTCACTATTGGAAGAGATGGTTTTTCTTCTCTTAGGAGTGAACTTATATAACAGTTTTCAGCAAGATTATCCTTTTTATGTATTATGGTTCTTATTTCTTAGAAGTGTCATAAAATGAGAAGTGATTCATCAGGATGCAAAGAGGTCAGCACCTTTATCTATTAAAGGTCTTCCTTTGAATGTGCCTTGGCTATTTATTCAGATTTTATTATCAAGAAAAAAAAAGCCTTTGTACAAATCACCTTTTATAAGTATAAAGAATAAGTTTTAGAATTGGACGGATCTGGGTTCAAGTTTAACCTGGCCTTTGCTAGCTGGCAGGACTTAGTCCTTTTGGATCTTTGCATAGAGAATAAGAATGTAATGATATAATTGTTGGTATCGAGGCTACTCTTTTTAATTATGGCACTAAACCTGGTTCTGTAAAATTTTGAATAGGTCTATTTAATGCCTCTATCCGGTTTCCTTCTCTTAAAATTAGAGTACTGTCTTTTAAGTTGGAAGTCCCACTCTTGGGGATTTATGCTAAGGTAAACATACAGGGGTTTTGCATAAGGGTGTTTATATGCAGTGTTACTTGAAATTTTAAAGATCTGGATGTCTTATAATAGCAAATTGGTTGAATTATAATATAATCATACATTTGAGTAATATGCTGCCAATAAAAACGTCGATAGGTATATTTAAATTAATGTACATTGTTACATGGAGAAAAAGTTTACAAAGAAAGATATATAGCATGCTTTTATTTTTTAAAAGTAAATATATCTGAGCAATATGTACAAAAAAAGAAATGGCTTACTGGATGTTATGTTCCAGATACTATTATAACTATTTCACATGTATCACTCATTTCATTTATATAATTATTCTAACAGGCATTGCTATCAATATCATTTTTATATATACATATAAAAAAACCTGAAGCACTAGAATGTTAAATAACTTGCCCAAAGACACACAGTCATTGATTGTAGCACTTGAAACTGAACCTGTATTCTTTACCATTGTGATATTCTTCACCACTGCCTCCTAGAAAAATCTATAATAATGACAAATACAGTATTAATAGTAGCCATCTGTTAACCTCTTCCATAGAATATTTGGAGGCTTAGAGATGGCACATTACTCATGAATGATGCTCTGAATCTTGTCTCTGCCACTTACTAACTCTGTGACTTTGAAGTTCCTTAGCCTCTCTGGGCCTCAGTTTCCTTATCTGTAAAGCAAGATGAATAATTGCTTATAGTTTTGATGAGCTTTAAGCAAGTGAATACATGTAAACTACTTAAAATGGTTCTTGAAAATAAAAATAGCTTTAAAATGTTAGCTGTGGCTAAATCCTCCACGGAGCTAAGAAAGGATGGAGTCAGATTTGAAACTTAATTTCACTCCAATAGTATTCTTTCATCTCTACTCTGATTCTTCTAGACCTGTATTCCTATCTAGCACCAAAATGCTCATATTCCCCCAAGATTACAAATGAGTTAATTCACCTTTAAGTTCTCCCCACTGAAGGGCTAGAAAATATTGTTTGGATAGGCTCTCATGTGGGATCAAACAAAACAAAATAGCCTTGTGTATTTGCACTCCAATCCCTAGAGATTTTATAGTACTTTACTCTGAGTTATTTGCAGAGCTTTTTCATCCTAGGAATATTGTTCTCAATGGTTTTGTGGAGGAGTTTCTTTCATTTAGAAGAAAAGGACAAAAAATATAATGACCACTAAAAGTTATGATCTTCCTCAAACTATCATTAGAAGCCTATATTCTTTTTATTTTGGGATTCTTCTCTTCATTCAACAAATACTTATTCAGTGCCCACTCTCCTTATAGGGTCTGTCTACTAGTCTTTCCTGTTCTCTCCCCAAGGATGACTATACTGGTTATATGCTCCGTGAAAATGTTACTTGAAATTTTGATGGCTCATAATAATGGCACTATGGTCTTCTTTCTCATGGTTTCTGTGGCCAGGAATTCAGATAAGACACAGTAAGGATGACATATCTGTGCTCCGTATGTGTGGGGCCTCAGCTGGGAGATTCAGAGGGGCTGGAACCACTTGGAGGCTTGTTCACTTCAATGTTTGCTCTGTTCATTGCACTTCAATGTTGGCTCTCTGCTGACTCCTTAACTGGGGCTGTAGGTCGGAGCATCTACATAAGGCCTTTCTAGGTAGCCTGGACTTCCTCACAAAATACAGGATGACCTCAAAAGGCAAGAACCCCAAGGGAGAGAGCCAAGAAGAAGCCATCTAATTTTTATGTCCTAGCCTCAGAAATCACATAGCATCACTTTTACTAGCTTTAATAAGGGAACAAATGGGTAAACTCTAAAATTCTTTATATATGTTGTTACTGGTTGAATGCCAGGACTTTTCAGTATTTATGGCTGATTCTCAACTATAATTTCTCTGAGGTTGGATTTTTCTTCTCCATAAAAATGGGGACCACGGTAATAACTATAGCATGGTTAATAATTACATTAAAATGATCATTAAAAGAAAAAAATCACAAAATCCTGGTATTAAAAAATGCAAGCTATTTTAGGTATTTATTTTCTAATATGGGTTTTAAAACCTTTCCAGGAACCTGTGTTTTAGGGGAATAATTTCCATATAGGCCATACAATAGCACACAACTCATTTTGGGAGATCGTAGAATCATATAGATATGGGTTTGAACTCCTGCTCTTTTGCTAGCTATGTGCTTTTACATAAGTTTCCTAACCTCTCTGAGCTATAGGGTACTCATCTATAAAATAAGAAATATGTATTCCCAGAACTTAGGTAAGATTAACCAGTCAAAAGTTTTAGTTCTTGTAATTTGAAGTACAGGGCCTATGAAGAATGACATAACTGATGTCATCTGCAGTCAAAATATTAAAGGTGACTATGGAGTATTAGTGTGGGACACATGCAATCTAAGTTTGAGCCACTGCTAGCTTATAAGACAGCTTTTTCCAAAATGGAAAATAAATATGGCCTCCTCCAGTTGATCACAGAACCATGACAAGGTCTATGGTTTGGAGACCAAGGGTGGGCTGGATTTCAGTCCTCACTTATTTCCAGGTAGGTTCCTTTGGACACAGAACATATACTATCTACTTGCACAATCATATACTATGGCCCAGTGCCTTCCTACTTTGCAATAATTACATGCTAATTATTTGTGGTAAAGTTCTTTATCACAAGAATTAAATGCTCTGAAGCACTATAAACCATGTCTTAGGGGGAAAAAGGTTTTGATTTATACCATTTGCTGATATCCATGGTATAAAAACTCCCACCATGACTGATTTCAGAGTACCAGCATTTGAACAATAGCTCACAAAACAGTTGCTTTTTACTCCCCTATTGGAGCTAACTCCAGCACACTTAGCCAAGAGTAAAATTTGAGCAAGTGCTAGAAAACAGCCCTGAGACCTCATAACTTCCCTTAGACACAAAGCATCCTATGAGCAGTTCCAATGGCAAAACAGAAGGGCTTCCAGAGCCATGGGCAGCTTCATGGGCGGTATGCAACCCCCCCCAATTCTCTCTATATGCATAGGAAAAATATTCTCTTTCTTCCCAAACTCTTATTGATATCTTATGGAAGACCAGTAGAAACACTTTAGAACATCCTATTTCAGGAGAAAACGTGGTGTAACACATTTTTTAAAAATGAGATACCATTTTACAAGGCAGTTTAGGAGGAAAGGAGTTAGAAAATAATGTCACATGTTTTGTATTAGAGAGAAGCCAGGCTATGCCAACCAAGAGAAAAATAACCTTTTGGTTACAGCTTGTTGGAGCTCTACGTGCCCTATCAGCTCATCCTCTATTTTTTGGTCACATGTAGCAGACTTTATGGTTATAGAAAATGTTATTTTTTTCATTTGTCATCAGAAATGAAGTTTAAACTATAATCAAAGACTTGAGGCTTAGATCTTTTTAAACTTAATTTCTGGTTTTGATTTTGTATACTACCCCAAAGGGAGTAAGTAGAAGGGTTTAGATGAAGACATTTTTCAGTAGGGGAAAGTTCTTAGTTAGCAGGCTAGTGTGACCTCCATTTGGCTTAATTATATTCACTTGATTTCAACCGCTATAAATAGGACATGGTTCCACCCCTCCAGAAGATTATGGTTTCATAGCCAGACTCGGACAACTTAATATAGTGGAGAAAGTGCTGGTGGTGGTGGTCATAGCAGTAGTAGCAGTGGTAATAGTACCAACAGCAGCAGCTAGGAGAAGACTCAGGTTTGTATTAAGAATCTGCTACCCATTGACTATATGAACTTGGACAAGTTACTTTTACTTGATTCCTCTGAATCAGTTGCCTCATTCTAGCATTAGAATTCTACCTCAAAGGATGAAAGAAATATTTGTCAAGTTATCAGAAACCTATCTGACAGATTAGGAATAAACAAAACATATCTACCTTTAGTAATAGTTTCATCATCAAAGCATTGTTATTAGGATTAAGTTAGATAATATAACTTTAAGAGCATTCAAGAATTATTTGATGAACATTAACAGTGGGTTCAGTGCATCTGTAAACTGGGCCACATATTGACTGCAGCAATGAAGAGACATGTACATGTTGATTCCTTTCTCTCCTACACTGGCATTGCTTATAGGGAGCAGGGTAGGGCTTTAATAAAACAATGACAAAATCTATATAGAGTCAGAGCAAGAGGAGATCTTACTGGATGTCAAGGATCAGAAATGGGGTTTTAAGAAAGGTGATATTGAGAAGAGCATTGAAGAATGGAGGAAGAGATATTGAGAGTTTTACCCCAAGTGGAAGCTACTAATTGCACAAAAGCATGCTCATTACCACCACATATCACAAATATGAGAAAGAACTGCTTCTACCCCTTCTCTTAAAGATATAGCTGAAAGTCTACAGCTTACCAACAGTGAATCAGATAAATAAATTTTACCTAGACATAAAGAGCAACATTTTAATCACACTTTGGAAAAATTGTTGCTTTAAGGTATAAATACTAGGAATGTTTGCAGGAGCAGCCAATGCAGAAAACTGTGTAATTCCATGCTTCCAGGTTTCAACAAATTCCTTCTTTTACCCTAATTTAAAGTACTTAGTATCATTTATTTAAAATGTAAAGGATACAGGGAAACCACTTACTTTTTTGAGAGTCAGAATTGTAGTCTCTTCAAAAGCATGTCTGGTTGGCTATAGTATATATATTTTTTTTCAATTTACCTCTTGAGAAGATGGCTTTAGACTACTTCTAACAGAACTAATGCTCACTTTTCTCTGCTCATCTGACACTACCTGGTAAGGCTGATATGCCATTCCACTATGTCTTGCCTATTTATGGTGCAGCTTCTGTGAGTGGCATCAAGTGGGCTATTTAGAACATACATGTAATCTCTGTTAGGGTGATCTTCTTTCCCCAGGCACAGTGTCTTATAAAAGAAGGGGCAACTGTACATTTTACTCCAGGAGCTTTGTGCTCAATAATGGAACCATCTTTTTACATCAAGAGATACAAGGATGCAGTTCAAGATGGGAGCATGGGAAGATCCTGAATTCATCTCCTCCCATGGACACATCAGATCTATAGATACAAACAGAACAATTCCTTCTGAAGAAGACCTAAAGACTAGCTGAACAGCTCTTCTACGAAAATAGATAAAAGGGTTTCTTTGAGATGGGTAGGAGAGGCAGAGTTGCTATCTTACTAAAAATGCGACACCTCATGCACCTCATACAATTGGGAGAAATCTCATGAATATAGAGCCTATCCCTGAGAAACAAAGGCTTCATGCCCCACATCAGGTATAGCAACCCTTGGGACCTACACTGGAAAGGTGAGTCCCCCAAATTTCTGGGTTTGAAAACCAGTGGGGCTTATGTTGAGGAGCCCCACAGGATTGTGGGAAACTGCAATTCTACTCCTAAGTCTCACATGCAGACTCACTCACCCCAAGACCCAGAATAAAAGCAACAGTTGGGGAAACACCAATACCCAAATGTGAATATTTATTTGCTAATCTTAAAGCATCTGCCAGAGGAGCAGGGGCTTTTCAGGACTTTTTCTGGTGATGGAGGTGCTGATGGGTATGATTTTTCCACTTTCAGTTCACCTTGCTAGCACTGGGGGGCATGCTGTAGTCTCCCACAGCCTTGTAGCTACATTTGGTTGATAAGCCCTGGTCTTGCATTCTCTGTGGTCCTGCTAAAGCCAGTGGGTATGCGCAGTCTACACAGGGGATGCTTCTTGAGCACCTGGCTCTTATGCCCAGGGAGACTTGCATTTCTGTACTCCAAGGAGTGAAATAATCAGAAATCTTTTGGCAGGTTACCGCCCCCAGGGCACAGCAGACTGAGACACATTCAGTTTTCTTGTGAAAAAGATCACTTTACTGGTCCTGAACCTACAGCCTGAGGGGCAGGCTCAGGTTTACTACACATCTAGAGGCTATGGAAATGTTCTCAAGGAATTTAGGCTGGGGATGCCATGTTTGCACTCTCTCTTGGCTTCACAACAACTCACTGGTACCTTCCAGAAAGAAGCTTATACATTTCTCTGGAATCCCAATTTTTGTAACTGTCCTCAAAGGGACACCTCCAGATCAATGTACAGTTTATAATAGTAGTCCCGCAGGACTGCATATATTTGCATACTTCAAAAGCTGCTGCCTGAGGGTCTGCCTTCTAATCAGTCCAGAGCTAGGACTGCTTTGGCACCTCTGTTTTGAACAATAGCAGATCTTGACACAACCTCAACAACTGGGACCTTTCAAGAATAAATCAGGCTGCTTAGACAATCACAGAGATTCAAGAGACAATCAAGAGCTAGGGAAAGGTTGAACAATAGGGTTCATCTCCTACCCAAGTCTACTTTTTCAAGCCTAGGAGATGTAGCTGTTTCACATAATATATAGTAACAAACACAGAGAGTCAAGTAAAACGAGGAAACAGAGAAACATAGTCCCAGTGAAAGAACAAGGTAAAACCCCATGGGCCAGGGGTGGGAGATCCCTAATGAGATCGAAGTGAGTAATTTATCTGATAAAAAGTTCCAAGTAATGATCATAAAGATGCTCACTAAACTTAAAGAAGAGTGGATAAACACAATGAGAACTTCAATAAAGAGATAAAAAATAAAAGAAAGTACCCAACAGAAGTCATAGAACTGAAGAATAATATATAATATAATGACTGAACTGAAAAATACATTAGAAAGGCAAAATAACAGACCAGATGAAGCAAAAGAAAGGATCAGTGAATCAAAAGACAGGGCAGTGGCACTTCCCCAAACAGAGGGAAAAAAAAAAAAAGAATTTAAAAGGGGCACCTGGGTGGCTCAGTTGGTTAAGCATCCAACTCTTGGTTTCATCTCAGGACATGATCTCATGGGTTGTGAGATCAAGCCCTGCATTGGGGAATCTGCTTGAAGATTATCTCCTTCTGCACTTCCTCTCTCAAATAAATAAATCTTAAAAAATAATTTAAAAAGTGAAGATAACATAAGGAATATGTGAGACATCAAGCAGAGCAATAGTCATATTATAGGCATCCCAGAGTAAAAAGAAAAAGGGGCAGAAAACTTGTTTGAAGAAATAATGGCTGAAAACTTCACTAACGTGGGGAAGGAAATAGGCATCCAATTCCAAGAAGAACAAACAATTCCAAATAAGATGAACCCAGAGAGGTCCATACCCAGATACATTATAACAAAAATGTCAAAAGTTAAAAATAAAAATCTAAAAAGCAGGAAGAAATAATTTGTTATATACATGCAAGGTACATGTAAGATTATCAGCAGGTTTGTTGGCAGAAAATGAACAGCCAAAAGGGAGTGGCATGTTATATTCAAATTATAGAAAGAAAGAAATTCCAACCAAGAATACTCTACCCAAAGGTTATTTTTTTTCTGATTTGTTTTATTTTTTTAAATTTTTTGTTATTTTTAAAATTAAATTAAATTTTTATTATGTTATGTTAGTCACCATACAGTACATCATTAGTTTTGATTTATCATTTAGAATTTAAGGGGAAATAGAGTTTCCCAGAGAAGTAAAAACCAAAGGAGTTCATCATCATTAAATTGGCTTTACAAGAAATGTTAATGAGAGTTCTTTAAGCTGAAGTAAAGGCTACTAATTAGTGGCAAGAAAACATATGAAAGGAAAAATTTTAATGGTAAAGGTGAGTATACAGTAAAGATAGTGGATTAATCACTTATGAAGCTAGTATGAAGGTTAAATGACAAAAAAAAACAGTAAAAATAATTATAAATACAATAATTTATTAAGAGATACACAAAATATAGGGATATAAAATGTGACATCAAAAACATAAAATGGGGGGAGTAAAGTGTAGTTTTAGTATGCATTTAAGCTTGATTTACTATCAACTTAAAATAAAAAAGACTGTCATATATGTTGACTGTTTTTTCATAAAGGCATCAACTAAAAAAGAAGATATAACATTTGTAAATATTTAAGCATTCAACTTAGGACACCTAAATATATAGAGCAAATATTAACAGACCTAAAGGATAAATCAAAAGCAATACAATAATAATAGAGACTTTACTACCCTACTTGCATCAGTGGATAAATCATTCAGACACAAAATCAGTGAGGAAACACCAGCCTTAAATGGCACATTAGGACAGATGGACTCTTTATATACACAGAACATTTAATCCAAAAGTGGCACACACATTCTTCTCAAGTACACATGGAACATTCTCCAGGATGGATCATGTATGATGAAACCACAAAACAAGTCTCAATAAATTTAAGAATATTGAAATCATACCAAACATCTTCTGACCACAATAATATGAAATTAGTAATCGATTACAAGAAAAACAGACAAGTCTCAAATATTTGGAGATTAAAAAACATGTTACTGAACAACCAGTGAAGCAATGAAGAAATAAAAGTGGAAATCAGAACATACCTTATCACAAATGAAAATGAAAATCCAGCATGCAAAAAAATCTATAGGATGCAGCCAAAGCAGTTCTAAGAACAAAGTTCATAGTGGTACATGTCTACCTCAAGAAACAAGAAAAATCTCAAACAATTTAACTTTATGCCTAAAAGAACTAGAAAAAGACCAAGTGAAGCTCAGAGTTGGTAGAAGGAAAGAAATAATAAAGATCAGAGCAGAAATCAATGAAATAGAGACTGAAGAGACAATAGAAAAATATCAATGAAAATAAGAGCTGAAACTTTGAAAAGACAAGCAAAAATGGCACATATTTAGTTAGACTAAGAAAAAAGCAGAAATGTCTCAAATAAGATCAGAAATGAAATAGAAATTGCAACAGATACCAAAAAATTCAGTGGATCATAAGAGATTGCTATAAATAATTAACCAACAAATTGGACAACCCAAAAGAAATAAATTCCTGAAAACATATAATATTCCAGGACTGAGTCATGAAGAAATAGAAAAATTGAAAAGATTTATCACTAGTAAGGAAATTGAATGAGTAATTAAAAACCCCCTAACAGACAAATGTTCAGGACGACATGGTTTCAGTGGTGAATTTTACCAAACTTTCAAAGAAAATTTACTATCTGTTCTTCTCTCACTTTTCAAAAAAATTGAAAAAGAAGGGACACTTCCACCCTGATGCTGAAACCAGGCAAGGATACAAGAAAGAAAAGGAGAGGGAGGAAGAGAGAGGGAGGGAGGTAATAAGGAAGGAAGGAAGGATGGTAGGGAGGGAGGAAGGAAAGAAGAAAGAAAGAAAGAAGTGGGGAGAGGGAAGGAGGGAGGGAAGAGGAGGGAGGGAGAGGGAGGAAGTGAGAAAGGGAGGGGAGAAAAAAGAAAGAAAAAAGAAATTACAGGCTAATATGCCTGATAAATATAGATGCAAAATTTCTTAACAAAGTGTTGGAAAACCAAATTCAGCAATACATTGAAAGGATAAAAATGATAACATCAGCATCCATTTATAATAAAAACTCTGAACAAACTGGGTATAGAGGGAATGTAGCTTAACATAATAAAGGCCATATAAGAAAGCCCACAGCTAACATCATGCTCCATGGTGAAAAGCTGAAAGCTTTTCCTCTAAGATCAGAAACAAGACAAGGAAACCCATTCCTGCCACCTCTATTCAACATAGTGTTGGAAGTGCAGCCAAAGCAATTAAATAAGAAAAATAAACAAAAGGCATCCATATGAAAAGAAAGTAAATTATCAGTATTTATGGACAATGTGATTTTACATATAGAAAGCCCTGGGGGTGGGGGGAGACAACACTGAAGACACCATCCAAAACTGTTAGAACTGATACATGAGTTTAGTAAAGTTGCATGCCACAAAATCAATATATAAAGATCTTTTGCACTTATATACTTTAGCAATAAGCCATCAGAAAGAGAAATTAAGAATACAGTTCCATTTATAATTACATCAAAAAGAATAAAATAACTAGGGATAAATTTAACCAAGAGGTGAAAGTCCTCTGCACTAAAAAGTATAAGACATAATATTGTTGAAAGAAGCTGAAGAAGACACAAATAAGTGGAAAGGTAATTTGTGCTCAAGGATTGGAGAAATTAATATGGTTAAAATGGTCATAATGCCTAAAGTAATTACTACAGATTCAGTGCAATCTCTATCCAAATTCCAGTGGCATTTTTTCACAGAAATAGAGCAAACAATCCTAAAATTTGTGGAGAACCACAGAAGATCCCAAATCACTAACATGGTATTATAAAAAACAACAAAACTGGAAGCATCATGGTCCCTGATTTCAAGCTACATCACAAATTTATAGTAATCAAAACCGTATGGTATTGGCATAAAACAGACACAGATTAGTGGAATAGAATAGAGAGCCCAGGAATAAATCCATGCGTATATAGCAATTAATTTGTAAAAACAAAAACCAAAAATATACAATGGGAAAAGGACAATCTCTTCAGTGTTGTTGGGAAAACTAGATAGTCTCATGCAAAAGAATGAAACTAAACTGCTATCTTACACCATAGACACAAATTAACTTAAAATTGACTAAGCATGTAGATGAGGATTTGAAAAAGTAAAACTTCTAGAAGAAAACATAGGTGGTAAGCTCTTTGACATTGGTATTGACTGCTTTTTTTTAATCTGTCTCAAAAGGCAAGAGCAACAAAAGCAAAAATAAACAAATGGCACTATATCCTTGTCCATTAGCAAAGGAAACCATCACCAAAATGAAAAGACAGCTTACTGAATAGGAGAAGATAATTGTGATATATGTATCATACATATGATATTTTCAAATCATATATTTCATGCAACTCACCAACAGTGAAACAGCCTGATTAAAAAATGAGCAGGGCATCTGAAAAGACATTTTTCTAAAGAAGGCATGTTAATGGCTAACAAACACATGAAAAGATGGTCAACATTACTAATCATCAGGGAAACACAAATCAAAAGCCCAATGAGATAACTTCACACCTGTTAGAATGGTTATTATAATAAAGACATGAAATAACAAGTGTTACCAAGGATGTGGAGAGTAGGGAACACCTGTGCACTGCTGGTGGGATTATAAATAGTTTCAGCCATGATGAAAAAGTGTGGAGTTTCTTCGAAAAATCAAAAATAGGAATACTTTATGATCCAGCAATTCCACTTCTGGGCATTTATCTGTAGAAAATTAAAACACTAACTCAAAAAGATATATGTACTTCTTGTTCATTGGAATATCATTTACAAGCCCAGATGTGGAAACAACCCAAATGTTTATCAATGGATGAATGGATAAGGAGGATTTGGAATATATACACAATGGAGTATTACTAAGCCATAACATAAATGAAATCTTGCTGTTTGGGAAAACATGGATGGTTCTTGAGGATTTTAAGCTAAGTGATTTAAATCAGACAGAGAAAGACACATACCATGATTTCACTTAATAAGTGTACCTGAAACTAATATAAAGTTATATGTCAGTTATACTCATTGAAAAGAGAGGTGCATGTTGTTAGATTCACTTAGGCTATTTGTAAGTGAGTCAGGCTTTGGTGGCCTTTACATGAGGGCACTATAATGCAGTCCTAATGGACAAAAACTCACCAGAGTCCTGTCCTTAAAGAACAAACCACTTTGTTGAAGAGAGTCAATTTACTTGCAGAACAAGCATTAGACTGGGGTCAAAAGATAAAATTTAATGTTTTAGTTCTGTAAAAACTCTAGTTGTATGAACTTTAGACAAATCAAATGACAATTCTAGATATCTTTCTTTCTCCCCATTTGTCAGTTAAGAAGATTAAACTATATAACTCTAAGGTCCTTCCAGCTTTGGCACTACCATCACTGTCAGTCTGGGACATCTTCTAACTTACCTGAGGCAGTTTAGATGTTGCAAGTTAGGTCTTGAAATGCAGGAATGAGGTGTTGTGATACTTGATTGGATATTCCTAATTTTAATTTATTTTTTTAAGTTTTTTGTGGTTGTTTTTTTTTTTAAGATTTTATTTATTTACTTGACGCAGAGAGAGAGAGAAATCACAAGTAGGCAGAGAGGCAGGCAGAGAGAGGGGGAAGCAGGCTCCCCGCGGAGCAGAGAGCCGGATGCGGGGCTCCATCCCAGGATCCTGGGATCATGACCCCAGCCAAAGGCAGCGGCTTTAACCCACTGAGCCCCTGTTTGTTTGTTTTTAAGAGTGAGAGAGAAAGAGAGCAAGCAAGAGTCGGGTAGAGCAGGAGTGCCTGGGTGGCTCAGTAGGTTGAAGCCTCTGCCTTTGGCTCAGGTCAGGATCCCAGGGTCCTGAGATGGAGCCCCACATCCGTTCTCTGCTCGGCAGGGAGCCTGCTTCCTCCTCTCTCTCTCTCTCTCTCTGCCTGCTCTCTGCCTACTTGTGATCTCTGTCTGTCAAGTAAATAAATAAAATATTAAAAAAAAAAAAAGAGTAGGGTAGAGCAGTAGAGACAGAAGCAGGCTCCCTGCAGAGCCCGACTCTAAGCTCAATCCCAGGAACCTGAGATCACGACCTGAGCCAAAATCAGATGCTTAACCGACTAAGCCACTCATGCACCCCCCCCATGATAAAGATTTTAATTTGTGATAAAATCCAGTGATGATATCTAAAGTTAGAGGGGAATGTGAAGATAGATATTAATGGGAAATTATCGAGAAAAAATACATATACATATATTGCTTTTTTCATTGCTAGTATATCCATATTCCTACAACTTGACCTTAATTGACTATCCCCCAAATATCATGTCAACACCTATTTTTCCTGAGAGCTTTTGAGCTGATTATCTGACACTTAAACCTACCCAAAAGCACAAAAATGGAAGGTGCTAAGAATGTCCCATCCTTGTCCTAGCACTGCATATATTAAAGGCTTCTGAATTGTTTATCTGATTGTCCCTTCTTAGAACATTCAGTAACTTAACTGTTACCTGTAGAATAAAGTACACAATCATGAATGCAGCCTAAAGAGCCCTTTGCAATCTGCCAAGTTATTCATCTGCCTTTTCTGTCACCCTGATGTGCTCACTCCAGCAGTCCTGAGCTCCTGGTACTATTCGGTCTGCCGGTACTGTGCGTGAATTTACTTCTGCCCAAAAGTATGGTTCCTACGATTTTCACAAATGAGTCCCTTATCTATGAGCATCACCCATACAGTCCCTTTGGCTAGAATGGTGTTTTTTGCTGTCTTTGCCCAGCAAACTTTTCCTCAGCCTCAAATCTCAATTTACTGAAGTCTTTCCTAACTCCAAATTCCTCTGCAAGCGTTTACCTCACTGAATGACAATTAGTCTTTTATATGTCTATATTTTATTTTTTTAAAGATTTTATTTATTCATTTGTCAGAGAGAGTGAGTACAGGCAGACAGAGTGGCAGGCAGAGGCAGAGGGAGAAGCAGGCTCCCTGCTGAGCAAGGAACCCGATATGGGACTCCATCCCAGGATGCTAGGATCATGACCTGAGCCTAAGGCAGCCGCTTAACCAACTGAGCCACCCAGGTGTCCCTATGTCTATATTTTATATTAGAATGCAAACTCCTGAGCGACAAGTAGAATGGCTCATATATTTCTGGATCTTTTGCACCTAACATGGCTGACACAGAGAAGATTCTCGTGAACATTTTGGTGAATAAATAGGAAATGAAGTCTCTTAAATGCACTTTATCCTCTTCTTCCTTGAAATCCTCATTGGTTTACCCTTATGGGTCCTCAATTACCTCACTCTCCAGTGTTTTCATTCCACTCTCATCTTTATGTATTTGGGTTCAACTATGTTTTCCAGCAATTGTGCTTTATATACTTCATTTCATTTATTTTCATGAGACCACATTTTCTTTATACTTTGTCTTTTCATATAGTTCTTTGTCCATGTGACTGTTCATTAAAGCTGTAAATAGTTTAATATGAATGTTATTTGTTGTGTTTTCCCACCTTTTAATATTCATATTATCTATTTTGTCTATAATTAGATAGGAAGTGATGTTAAAAAATCATTTTGCTACTGCAACTTAGAAGTACTGGATAAATATTTAATGATGCTGATGTTGATTCATTACGATATACAGAATGAAAATAAAGCAATTGCTACAATCATGCAATGTAAATCTTGACTGCAAAGATTTATTGCCTCTGAAATAGCTCCCATACGGTATCTTACCTTTTTGCTGAAGCTTAAAAGGTTTAAATGATTTTATGCATTTTGACTTTAATTCCAAGTGCACACAAGTAAGTCACTGGGCTTTGCTGTGCCATCAGCCTAATATTTTAAGGAGAGAAATGGATTGTCCCTGGTATTAGGTTCAATCCCTGGGTCTAAAGAAATTTCTGTAGCACTACATACAAATGATATATGGCCAGCCTTCTCTATTCCTTCAGTGTGCTCTTCCTCAAATTCACCACCTGCCTCCCACTGGAAATTCTTGCCAGATGAATCTTCCTAAGCCTGTTCTTCATCATCTCACTCTAGTAGGATAAAAACATTCAATGCTATATCCATTGAAGGGAGACTGATATATAGAAACAGTTATACCATGGTATTATAAATATTATGGGGATGGATACATTATTCATTCAAGAAACATCTAATGAGTTCTTAACCTGTCCTTGTGATGTGTAAATTCCTGGGGTTTAGATGGTTTGATCTCTGCCTCTGTGTTTGAGAAGAGTCACAAAGGAAATGTCTTATCAGCTGGCACTTGAAGGTAAATTAGGAATTCACTACTTCATTCAAATGTCTTAATTTCTTACATCTATGCATGAATCTCTCCTTCTTTACCCCCACCTTTCTCTAGAGCAAAATAGAATAGTTCTGGGAGGCAGGATGGCAAGGATTAAAATTTTAAAGTAAAATGGAATAAAGAAGAACCTGGAACTTAATCTAACATGTAATACTTTGAAGTCATATATATCTTAAATATTTTAACACCTATTGGTAAATTTGATTTTTTAATGTAAGTAAATTTAGGAAACATAGTACTTTAAAGAAAGAGTTAAACTGCTAAAACATGTCTTGGTGCAATCCCAGAATAGGGAACCAGTGAGGAGCAAAACCGAAAATGTTGGAAAGGTACTCATCTTAAACAGAGCAGTTCTGGCTATGGTAGGAGTAAGAGAGTTAAAGGCAAATATATAAGACTATGGTAATTGGAGTCTTCAATTGATGTGTTAAATAAGTGTAGCATGGGTATGTTTGTGGGAGACTTGGTGTTGAAGGGGACATGCACAGGGAGAATTAGTGTTGTTTTTCACTTGGCTGAGTTTAAATGGAAGAACTAGAAGAGAAAATAAGAAAATAAACAATCCTCTCTTCCTTTGGGAAATTCAGAACTACCCAACAAGATCCAATTAACACATATGGAAATCAAGGGACTATTTTATAGTAATTCAGCTTAATCACACGTTCACAAAATCCAAAGTTGTTCACACAACCCATAAGGCATCCCCAGTTTCCGCCAATGCTAATGGCATTCTGTGTTATAAAATGTAGGATAGTACAGGAAGAGAGTAAAACAACATTTATGCAGAAGCTGAATCTTAAGATGTTGTCACCATAGATTGTACACTTTCTTTTATTTGTATTTAATGTTATCATAAACCTCCAAAATAGATATTATCTTAAATTTTCATTTTTCTAGCATTTTATCAGACCAATTTTTATTTTATCAGACTTAGTAGAAAGTTTAAAAATACTATTTCATTAAATACAGTCATACTTTCTGGAGGAACAATTATTAGCTCTATGTCAAAGATGTATTCTCTGTCTACCAAGTTATCAGTTTATTAATCTATCTCCCTGATCTTTGCAAATCACTAGATTTGTTTTCCCAGAACCATTTGGAAGCAACTCAAAGACATGGTGACTGTAGTATTCATCTTCTACATAACCACAACAGCATTACCACATGAAAGACAATGAATAATTGCTCTCTAATATTATTTAATATACACTTTATATTCATATTTTCCAACTATCCTCCTAAATTGTTTATAGTAACTTGTTTTCCAACCCAGGATTCAGTCATGATTCATGCATTGTATTTGGGTCTTCTATCTTTGGTTTTGTTTAATAGAAATATCCCAACTTTTTTCCATGACACTGACCTTTTCCCCCAACTTTTATTTTGAATAATTAAAAGCCTAGAGAAAATTAGAAAGAATAATAAGCAAATAACTTTGTCCCTTCAGCTTACTCACCAATTTTATCATTTTGCCACATTTGCCTCTCTCTAGCTCGCTTGCTTGAATTCTAATATTTCTTTTTTTTTTAAAAACATTCTTTTTTTTTTTTTTTAGATTTTTTATTTATTTATTGACAGAGAGAGATCACAAGTAGGCAGAGAGGCAGGCAGAGAGAGAGAGGAGGAAGCAGGCTCCCTGCTGAGCAGAGAGCCCGATGTGGGACTCGATCCCAGGACCCTGAGATCATGACCTGAGCTGAAGGCAGCGGCTTAACCCACTGAGCCACCCAGGCGCCCCGAATTCTAATATTTCTTATACATGACACTTTTTGATAAAGTTTTCCTTCATGATCTTATGATGCTATTGTATGAATGCAGGATGGTTTCATACTTTTCCTTTAATTACCCATTTAAGTAAAGAGTTAGTGTAAAAATCAACTCCAGTGATGGGAAATGTTCTAGTTCAATTTTTAAGAAAGTATCAACATTTCTTTTGATGCTCAAATTTTTACCAGATTTGGTCAAGAACTGGCTCTCCTGGGACTTTCCCTGTCCTAAATATAAAATGAGCCATTTCTCCAAGGATACCTGGCTCCTTTTAGTAGAAAATGAAAGTAAGAAACCAATGTCTTAGTGCTAGTTATGTTAATCATTATACAAGGGTATTATTATTTCATAGGCCCATTTAATAAACAGATAGGGAATACACACACACACACACACACACACACACACATTATATATACATATATAGTCAAATGTCATGAGTAGATACTGATATTTCCAATTCAAATCCAGCAATACATAATAATCTTTCCTTAAAATTCCTTGACTTTATATTTGTAATTCCTTTCTTATATTACAACATTGTTTTCTTAATAATATTTTACCCTTTTGCTTTGTTCTGCATTATATATCAAATAGCTTCAAAATTACAACATTAATAATATAAATAAACAGTAAAACTATTGAATCAAATGTAGATTTTTGTCTGTTTGTTTATTTTTTGCAGCTCTCTTTTTACTTAGGCTGTACTCCAGATAGGATGAACTGTATTCAAGTCAGTTGAAATAATTATTTTCTGACTGGGATTAAATTACCAGTTTGATACTTAGTCTAGGTTGTTTCAGTTTGTTTGCATTGTTAGAATTTATTATTCTCTTTCTTCTAAATATTACTTATTTTGAGGGCATGTGCGGGGATGAACACTGAGTGTTACACACAAATAATGAAACATACATCAAAAGCAAATGATGTACTACCTGTTGGCTAACTGAACATAATAAAAAAATAAATAAAAAGCAAGAAATAGTTAAGGAAAAAAACATAAAATAAACACTAAAATTTCTTTTGGAATCTGACTTTCAAATATAATAAAAATACAGAATTGTAAAAATATATATTATTTGTTTTGAATATTTGTGATGCAAAAGTAAAAATTACATTAAAAGACAAAACAGAGAGAATTTTTCAATCATTCTCAATTACCTGTAATAGATATAGTCATATATAATTCATTGTCTAAGTAGTATACTTTTGAAGAGGAGGGAAATTGCTTAAAATAATTAAAATTATAATTCATAACTTTTATAGTATTTATGTATTGACTAAAACCTAATTTCGTATCAGAGAACAAGTAAAATAGTTGCACATTAAAGCAATTCTTAAAAAGCTTTTAAGAGGGCGCCTGGGTGGCTCATTCCTTAAGCCTCTGCATCAGGATCCCTGCTCATCCAGATGTCTGCTTCTCCCTCTCCCACTCCCCCTTCTCATGTTCCCTCTCTCGCTGCGTCGCTCTTTGTCAAACAAGTACATAAAATAAGTTAAATAAATAAATAATTTTTTAAAAAGCTTTTTTTTTTTAAGATTTTATTTTTATTTATTTGTTATAGAGAGAGAGAGATCAAGCACAGGCAGACAGAGAGGCAGGCAGAGGCAGAGGGAGAAGCAGGCTCCCTGCCGAGCAAGGAGCCCGATGTGGGACTCGATCCCAGGATGCTGGGATCACGACCTGAGCCGAAGGCAGCCGCTTAACCAACTGAGCCACCCAGGTGTCCCTAAAAAAGCTTTTAAGAATATATAAAAGTCTTATGTATTAAAAATAACATACATACATGTGTAATAAGGAGAATATATCAACAAAAGAATCTATCCTGGATAAAACAGTTTTCATGGTAGGTTTGCAGAGTTACCCATCTTATCATTTTATGCTTACTATTTGGTATTTATTTGGTATTTCTTTCCACAGAAATGAAATGTATGTGTGTATGTTATTTCCCTTCCTTTCTTATACAAAAGGTAAGCACATCGCTATTTCACTTATTAAAATGTAGTGGAGATCAGTCTGTAACAGTGTATAGAGGTCTTCTTCATTCTTTTTTTTTTAAGATTTTATTTATTTATTTACAGACAGAGATCACAAGTAGGCAGAGCAGCAGGCAGAGAGTGGGGGTGGGGGAGCAGGCTCCGCGCTGAGCAGAGAGGCCGATGTGGGGCTTGATCCCAGGACCCTGAGATCACGATCACGACCTGAGCCGAAGGCAGAGGCTTTAACCCACTGAGCCACCCAGGCGCCCCTTCTTCATCCTTTTTCATAACCGTATAGCCCTCCTTTGGGTGGCTGATCATCACTTATTCAACAAATCCCCCATTGGTTGGATATTTGAGATCCTTCCATCTTTTCATATCATGTACAATGCTATGACAAATAATCTTGTGAATATGCTGTTTGGTGTTTGCAGAGGTATGGATGTAGAATAGATTCCAAGAAATGAGATCTCTGGATTAGAGGAAAAACGCATATGTAATTTTGTTGTCAAATGCACTGTCATAGGGGTTGCAATACTTTGTTGTACTCCTACCAATATATAAGAATGTATGGTTTTTTTTCTTGCCACCTGAGTGTGTTACCAAACTTTGGAATTTTTGCCAGTCCAATAGTATGCAAGAGCATCTCAGTGGAATTTTCTTTCTCTTAATGAGTGATATTGAACATCTTCTCATATGTTTGAAGGCTATTTGTCATTTTGGGGGGTATAGTCTAATCATGTATTCTATCTATTGTTCTCTTGGGCCTTTGGCAATGTTCTCCCATTGTTCTAGAGGCTTTTTCTACATTAAAGTGATTAAGTCTTTGTGCCTATGATGTAAGTTACAAATATATTTTTACAGTTGGTTGTTCATATTTTTGAAACATATATATATGTTTTTATTGCTCATGTATTATGTGTATTTTATTGCTCATGGAGTTTGAGTCACAATTATAAAAGTTTTATCCTCTTTTAGTTATAAAGGATTTGATCACGTTTTTTCTTTTTCTTTTCCTCTAGTACTTGTATGTTCCTTTCTGTTTTGTTTGTTTGTTTGTCTTTACAT
The DNA here is from genome assembly GCA_003697995.1 of Taxidea taxus jeffersonii. NCBI lineage: Eukaryota > Metazoa > Chordata > Mammalia > Carnivora > Mustelidae > Taxidea > Taxidea taxus. The sequence goes on from ML104784.1 coordinate 133,643, forward strand.
CCAGTTCTCTGAATTATTTGGAGTTTGTTCTAGTATATGGTGTGAGGTGCTGGGCGGATTTTCTCTTTTTCAATGTGACCATTTAGTTGTCTCAACATCATTTATTCAAAAATTCATCTTTTTTTTTTCACTGATCTCGGATGTCACTATATCAGATACTAAACTCAGTATATACAATTGGGTCTTATTCTCAACCTTTTTTTGTACTTTAATCTGAGTAATGTGCAAATATCATACTGTTTTAATTATAGATAATAAGAGCCTCCAAAGCTCAGGAGAGATAAATGGTTTGCTAAGGCCAGTTTACTGTAAAAAATGTTAAGAGCTAGGATTTAACCCATGGCCACCCTGTATTGGCACAGTTTAAAAAAACTAAGCAGAATCTTTGTCTCAGTTAAATAAACCTACCTGGTGTAGATATTTATGTCAAAGGAGCACTGTGAATAAATGGTTCTGTTTGGTGGTTGTAAACTACAAGAATTAAGGGTGCAGAGTAGTTTCTATAATACAAGATAATTATTTTGTTAGAGAAGTCTTCTGATCCCTTTCATAATAAGTGAATTATCCTATAGTCTGATTTGAAAAGCTCATCAAGAACATTTTACTTCACAGAACTGGGAGTTTACATGCAAATATACTATTAGAGTACATATGGCAAACTTTTAGCTGATTTGAGCCTAATGGAGATGTGGGGAGAACCTCTAGCATTGTATCATATGGCCCACGTTCTAATGTCCATGCAGAGCAAGAATCCCTATAATGACTGCATTCTTTTACAAGTATGAAGACCCACTAGTAAATAGATATGAGGCAAATAAATATTGTTTCCCTAGTGTTGAGTGGTTTAAAACAAAAACAAAAACCCACTGGCAGAAGCCATCTGGTCCTGGCAACTTTCCCAGCTAAACACTTTTAATTGCTTCTGTGATCTTGGTGGGCTGGCGTGCCATGGTTTCCAGGGATTTGGGAGAATTGACCTTTATGAAGTAATCACAGTTTGTTGTACAAAAGAACTCTGAGTTACCAAAGTGGGCAGCATGTCCTGCTGTGGAGCCATGATAATGAAAATGCATCAAATGTGTGGTAGTTTCCTATTTGGATTAACTTCTCTCCAGTATTCCATATATAAGAGCATTCCAACAGCCAACAATATTCCACCTGGAATGGTTTGAAGCTCTGGCACTGAACCATAAATCTGATATGGTCTGTAAGTGAGATCTGTTTGTTTATCGTTAGAGTCATTCTCGTGATGCTGATTTCTCTTTTCTGTACATCTTGAGATTTTGCTTACTGGTTGGGAGAAACACTGATCAGTATATATTTTCCCCTGTTGTCCATATCTCTTTATGTCAAATTTACTCAAGGTCAGTTTAGATCAAGTCCATTATAGGCTAGTTCTCTCATCTTAAACTAATATTTTAAATAATGATAGTTAATATTTTATTGAACAATTCATTTGTGCTTAGCACTGTGGAAATAAGTTTTATATCTTCATTTAGTCTTCATGGTGCTGTATAATTTAGCCACATTTACAGGTAAAAGGGCTAAAGCTCTATACTAGTGAAAAAAAATTGGTTAAGATCAAATAATAAATGACAGAGATGCCAGAGTCCACACTCTTAACCATTACAAAGGAAAAGATTGAAATACAAGGGCTTTACTTCTCTATTCAGAAATAATATTAAAAACCAAAGGCAAGGGATGCATGGGTGGCTCTGTCTGTTAAGCATCTGCCTTCAGCTCAGGTCCTGATCTCAGGGTCCTGGAACTGTGTCTCACATCAGGCTCCCTGCTCATCAGGGAGCCTGCTTCTCCCTCTGCCTCTGCCTGCTGCTCCCCTTGCTTGTGCTCGCTCTCTCTCTCTCTCTCTCTCTCTCTGACAAACAAATAAATAAAATTTAAAATAAAAACAAAACAAAACAAAACAAGGCAAGGGTATGTTCCAAACTGGCCATTCTCTTATAGGCACAGCATGTGCCTACCTTCCTTCCCTTTTTCCTCTCTTTCTTTCATTTGTCCATCCTCCCTCCCTCTCTCTCCTTCCTTTCTTTCTTCCTTTTTTCTTTATTTCTTTCATTCAACATTATTTGAACACCAAACATGTGATAGACCCTGAAGATATAGAGATAAACTGGGCCTAATCCCTCTCCTCACTGAACTCGTAATTAACTTGAGTATTGTAATCAGATAATTCAGGTACAGTGAGTTCTGGTAGAAGGCCAGTCCTATCTAGATAGGAATAATAATCTAATACCACTTTCTCTTTCCCTCATTCTTACCCCAAGTGATGCTGAGCCCAGGCACTGTCTGATTAGTGGCTTCTAGACAACAAGAGTATTAGGAATGGAACCCTCAGCACAGAGAACTCAAAGATGATCAGTCTACAAGAGGCCTCTTTTTGAGTTATCACCTTTCTCCTTCCTCTTCCTCATCAGACTTCTCTGTTATTTCTGAGTAGAATGAATCTTATACTGAACCCTGATCTATCTCTGTTTAGAACAGCTACATTCTCAGAGGATGCATCCACTCTGACCAAGGAAGAGAGACTGTGTGGTCCTACAGAAAAGAATGTTGCCCTGGAAAGTAGGGGAGCAAAGTCTGTGATCTAACTCTGCTCCTGAGTGTGACCTTAGACAAAGTCTAAACCTCTCTGTGACCAAGACATTTTATTTGTAAGGCAAGAGAGATGCCTCAGAGATCTCTCTGGTCTTTTCCTTTTCTGACATCCCATCTCTTTGAATGTTGCTTTGTAACCAGCAGAAGTAAATTGGGGTTTTATATAACACCTACCCCCATCTATGCATCTGGCAGTTTTAAGAGTTAGCCCTTATATGTTGAAATTTAGTTGAACTCAATATTCTTTCTTCAGAGCAATAAGATCAAGTGTATGATTTTTACGAGTGGTCTGCTGAACTCTGTAGGTTCTGTGACCTTACCTGAAAAGGCAAGGACCACTTCTTACCCAGACCACTAACAGTTCTGATTAACTGAAGTCTAAGTAAAATTGAACACCTGATTGAATTTTTAAATTTCCAATCCCTGGTGGGTGATGATGTAGTCGTTTCCAGCTCAGAAAAGTAAAAGCAAAATACACTACATAGTTAGAGTCACACAAAGCCAGGTTTAGAACTCATATCTGTTATCTCCCAAATCACTATACTGAGAAGAAGCTATTGGTAACTATGTGAGGAGCCTGAACTTTAGGCTTAATTTACCTAGAATTATCTTCTTATTTCTATGGAACCAAACTGACACCTCTCTAAATGCTAATAAATATTTTGCTCAAATTGTAGAAAAGTGATTAACTATGAGTTGTGTGAGAAGAATGACTGTATTAGCTTGTTAACATAGGGTCATTTTTCAGTTGTTGGACAAGTAGTACATTAGGGCAGCTAGATAATATTTCTGTGTTCTGGAAAATTAGATTTTTATACACATTTAAAAGCACAGTGTTCCCTGCTTTCATCAATTAATTCCAGCTCCCTTATATGTTTATTTGGACTGTTAAATAGTTGCGGGGGGAAAAGGGTTTTTTAAAAAGTTAACCTTTATAGTTATAAAATAGGATGTCTAAGGATAAAAGTGATAAGTACATCTTGCATGCACTACCAGGAAGCGTATAAGTGGATTAATTTGTGATTAGGGTCCCTGACTGCCTGGGTGCCATTTTGATAAATTTGAGCTTCTGTTCTTTCGTGGGTAAGAAGGCTTTGTAAGAAAATGTTGAAATTATGAATTACAGATAATAGAATTTTAGAGTTAAAGACTTGTGGGATCATTAACTTAGCCTCTTCATTTCACTGATACAAAAACTGAGGCATAGAGAAGTTAAATATCTACTCAACATTGATGAAAATTAGAGTGGAATCAGGCCAAGAAACTTGATCTCCTGACTGTATTTCTGGTGTCTTTTTGTATTATCTGTACTGATTTCTCTCGGGTTACAGAAATTCATTCAGTCATTTCTTTACCTAAGCATTTACTGAATAGCAGTTATGTGACAAGTGTTGTGCCAAGTGCTGGCAACCCAACAATAAATAAAATACAGATGTTTCTCTCCCAGAATTCACTATTCCATCTATCAGAGGAAAGGTATAAATTGGTACCCTTCTCCACTCCAAAAGGAAAATTTCATAACAGATTGATTCAATAGAGTTGTATTAAAGCTCTGTAGTTAACTTTCAACCTTAGGTTCTTCACTCCCTTAAATAATTTCTAAATTCTTACCTGAAGCTTATTCTGAACTTTTATAAAGGTTTCAGGGAAGTCTTAACAAATATTGAACTCATTATATCTGATGAGTTTCTTCATCATATTTGGACTGTTGTCTATATACGATTGATTGACAGGTTGGCTTTCCCCCCATTTCTTTTACCTTTTTTTAACTTCTTTGTATTTCTGGCCATTTATTTACAATTATCTGAAAGCATATCTTAAAGATTTTTAGAGGCACTTGTTCTTCACTTAATGCTTTGAAAGTAGTAGAGTTATGAAACATCCTTCTAGGGAAGGCATAGCAGAGAGGCAAAAATAAGTTCCATGGAGACACACTAACCTGGATATGAATTCTAGATCCTTTATTTGCTACTTGTGTGACATTGGTCAATTTATTTTAAATTCTGACTCTCTATTTCTTCAAGCATAATATGGTCATAATAATGCCTGCCTTAAAATGTTTTTAGGATGCTAAAATGAATGTATATGTAGTGCATTGCATAGGGCCTGGAAGAGAATGTGCTTGACAAGGAAAAGCCATAGCTCCTAACTTTGAGGAATAAAAGTCAATATTATTATAGTTTTTCCATTTTCACATTCTTGACAATGAGTTTTAATGAACTGAAGGGGTTTGCAACCTTGAAGAATTAGAGCTTAAAGAATTTTCCAGGGGTCATTGTATTTACTTTTCTACCTTTAGGTCAAACTAATTACAAAATTTTAAACATATGTGGAGCTACTTCCTAAAAATTGTTCAAGTGAGTCTTTCGTAACATAATAAAATAATTTCATAAATATATATTTGATAAATTAGTGGCCCAAAGCCACTTGTTAACGTCCAATATAAGTTATATTAAAAGAGTATAATTCATGGATGTAGAATTTATCAAGTGAATATAATAATTCTTTTCCTAATAGAAAAACCAAAGTACAGGGCATTCCTTAGAGAGAATGTGAGTATGATAGAGCTATATGCTACCTGAGCTAACTCTTTGTATAATATAAATTTCAAGCCTTCATCCATGAACTACTTTCTCTAGCACATCTCCAAAGTGTGACTGGTCATTTATTTATTTGTTCACTTTATGAAGTTAATATTATCCAGATGTCAAAACTGACACACACACACACTTAAAAATACTATGACCTATTCTTATTAATGAGTAAAAATGCATAAATCCTAAATAAAGTGCATCCAGAAAAAATATTATTAATTGAATAATTATCTATGAGGAATAAGTAGGATTTAATTCCTGGAAGGCAAAGATGGTTTAATTAGAAAGCTGTTACTATAAAGCATAACATCTAAAAAATCAAATAAAAAAGTAGTATTCAAAAATACGTTGAAACCTTTTGATAAAATTCAACACTCATTCTGACTAAAGCTCTTAGAAAACTTAGAATAAAACACTACATATTTAAAATTGTAAGTAATATATCATACTAATAATTTCTGTCATATTTAATGTTGAAAACTAAAAGAATCTCCATTAAAATGTGAGAATTCAAAAGGTATCTGTTATAACTTTTATACTTTAACATTATTTGAAATTTCTGAACACCAAAAAATAACATGAAACAAGATAAGATATGTTAGAGAGAAGATTAATTGCTGTTTTATTCTTTTTTTTTTTTTTTTTGCCCTAAACTCAAGACATGGGTCTGATATTTGCCCTAAACTCAAGACATGGGTCTGATAATAAAACAAGTGTAAAACAAATGAGTTAATTTCCTAGTTACTTGAACAGAAAGAAAATGAAGTTTCAAATATCCCAATTACAATAGCAGCAGAAAGTACAACATATCTGGAATAATTCTAATTCTGTCTATGTAGGATATAGATAAAATCATAAAATTTGGGGCGCCTGGGTGGCTCAGTAGGTTAAAGCCTCTGCCTTCGGCTCAGGTCATGATCCCAGGGTCCTGGGATAGAGCCCTACAGCGGGCTCTCTGCTCAGCAGGGAGCCTGCTTCCTCCTCTCTCTGCCTGCTTGTGATTTCTGTCTGTCAAATAAATAAATAAATAATTTAAAAAGAAACATAAAATTTTACTAAGCAATGTTAAAGGATATTTGAATAAATGGCAAGATAACCCATATTTCTGCATATGAAACATTAAATTGAAAAAAAACCTAAAAATTTTCCAATATTTAATATAACTTACCATAGATCAAATAATAAAGTATCTGAAAGCAAAAAAAGAATTATATGTTTGCTTAGAATAATAAACGGATAGTAAGAGTAATACGGTTGCCAAAAAGTAAAACAGTGAATGAGCTATTTGTCTTACTATAAATTAATGAGCACTGAAAGCTATAACAAGTAAAAATCTTAAGTGCTGGTATAAGAACTGGCTACCAGACCAATTCAACAGAATAGTTAACTGTGAGATAGAGCTTATTGTATATAATAATGTCACATATGATGAAGGGAAAAATAAAAATGAAAGAAGGAACAGTTGTATTTTGATTTAGCAATTATTTGGCTACTATTCTTTTTAATTTTTTTTAATTTGAGTATACTTGTTAAAAACAATATAGGGAAACTCTATATAAAATAGCAGTAGGGTCCTGGGATGGAGCCCCACAATGGGCTCTCTGCTTAGCAGGGAGCCTGCTTTCCTTCCTCTCTGTCTGCCTGCCTCTCTGCCTACTTGCAATCTCTGTCTGTCAAATAAAAAAATAAAATCTTTAGCAATAGACGTTAAACTTGCACTATCCTGGGTCTTGTGGAAAAAAACTATAAAAGTCTACTAAGGAACATGAAAGTGTTAATGGTATTGTGTAAATGTAAATATTTTTTTAAAAGTGCTATCTAAGTTAGTACAACTTGAAAGTTGTGAGGAGACTTTTTATGATACTTGAAAAAATTAAATGAGAGGTTCTCTGGAAGTATGAAAAATTCATGGAATTAGTGAAAGTAATTCAGAGTAATATGGGGGAAAACATGATGTTCTAGAAGTCACAGAAGATAAAAATACATCAAATAGATAAAATAGAAAATTGAGAATTATATGTGTATATAAATGTTTCATGTGTCATAAAAGTGGTATTGAAAATTAGTAGAGAAAAATTGTTTTATTAATAGTAAAGGAAAATCATTTTGAAATATAAGACTGAGATTATCTCATTCATGGTTTGTGCAAAATAAATTCAGAGGTTCTAAAAAGTTCCTAAGAAAAAATAAGATACTAGAAATATTTTTTAAATCAAAAAGGAAACAGATTATTCAGAACATGGTATTCAGAAAATTGATAATTTATTAGAAAGTCAAGTTAGAGCCATTCTACATTAATATAAAAAGAATAGTTAAGAGAACAGGCTCCAGAGACTGCCAAAGTTTAAACACCAGCTACATCATTTACTGATTGTGTAACCATGGATAAGTAAGTCAATCTCTCAACTTTAGTTTCCTCACATATAAAACAGGGACAGTAATAGTTATAACCTAATACCTGTTAATATAAGTAATAATTGTAAGGTATTTATGAGAATTAAATAGGAGATAACTCATATAAAGAATGTAGTATACTATTTGGCACGTCTTCACTCAATAAACATTATTTTTTTTAAAGATTTTATTTATTTATTTGACAGACAGAAATCACAAGCAGGCAGAGAGGCAGGCAGAGAGAGAGGAAGCAGGCTCCCTGCAGAGCAGAGAGCCTGATGCAGGACTTGATCCCAGGACCCTGGGATCAGGAACCTAGCCGAAGGCAGAGGCTCAACCCACTGAGCCACCCAGGCGCCCCTCAATAAACATTATTAATTATTTCTAGCATCAAACACCAAGTTAATTAGAGATATATTAATAGGCTAATGTAAAAAAATTAAAAGTCCATATTTAACTGATCTGAGATGGGAGAAGGCCTTTATAATCATAAGTGCAATATAAGAATTAACAAAGTAAAAGCACAGATTTGATTACATAAGAACTTTATCTAAAATTTTTTTATATAAGAACTTTAAAATACTATAGTTAAAGTATAAAAAATTGAAAAGCCACAAATAAAACAGTTATTTTGTTTAAACTCTAAAAGAGCTCTTTAAAATCAATTAAAAAATCACCAGTGTCCTAGGCATTCACAAATATTCAATATTCTTAAAATATTCTAAATCAATATTTAAAACAATGTAAACAAAAATATTAATGAGCATCGAATTAGGAAAAGGATATGGCAATACTCCAGGTGACAAGAATGTGGGAAGATGATCTCTCCATGATACTGCTGGACAGGATTTATATCATGTAACGTTTTGGAAGACAATTTGGCAGCACTTAATAAAATTCTCAAAAATGTTTTCACCCTTTTAGTCTTATTCTAGGAATTCATCCTAGGGAAGTAATTAGAAGAGCAAATAAACATTTTTGTATACTTATTTTATCATAGCATTGTCTATAATAGTTGGCACGTTCATGAGATAGACTATCATGCTGCCAAAAGAAATCATGTCTTTAAAGCATATTGAACGGTGGTCCAGTTTCTCACAACAATGGCTAAAACATTAGGCAAATTATAATCCGTAACTACACCAGTATGTACATTCATCACTACATCTGCCTCTGCATGTATACCTATTCATAAAAGGGAATACACCAATTTTCTAACAGTGAGGCAGATAACAGAATTACAGTCAAATTTTACTTCTCTTTTACATTGTGTACTTTCAGGTTTTCTCCAATAATTAGCAGCATGTGGCACCATTTGAAAAAATAAGACCTGGTTGAAACATAGATTGCATTCTCTTTGTCTCTATTTTTTGGAGACAAATACGTCACATGTGATGTGACAACTTTCATTTATGAGATTTGTTGTATTTAATCAATTTTGCATGAATTTAATTACACATTTAACCTTTAGAAAGTTAATAGACTTTCTCTTTGGTTTGTTAGCGAAATTTGGGAGTGAAGAACAAAACTGAGCTTATGAAACTGGTCTTAGGAACAGCTGGAAACATCATTCAGGGTTGTACTCTGTTTAATGTTCAGTGCCCTTTCACAGGGAATGAAGAGAAATATGAGTCTTGGCATATGTTATTTTCTGCATGAAGGCTTACCACAATCCCTGGTGTATTTCAGTTGCGGGAGTGGTAGGCAATAGCATTTTATTGTCTCTGCCATACAGTTTGGTATTTGATTACATTCAGTTTAGCACTTTATAATATACTGTCTTTGTAATTTCTCCCTCTTATGAACTCCCAAACCATTTTATCTTTTTACCCTATTTTAGTGCATCTTATTCAATTTATTGAGTTTTTATCCACTGAAGAAGTTTTATCTTGTAATATATATCCTACTTCTACCTGCCCTGTAAACTTCCTGAAGTCAGGAATTGTGCCTTATTCACGTCTATACCTCCTGCATCTAGCCCAGAATGCCTTACACCTGAAGGTAATATTTTGCTACATGAGTGAATACATAAATGATGAACAACTATTTAATATAATATCTTCTAATTGTTGCAGATTGTACGTTTTCTCTCCCAGCAAGTTTGGAAGTTTTAGGAGGGCAGTGCCTAGGATGTCACATACTAGTTTTTGCACCTAATAGTTTCTTTTTTCTTTTTGTAATTTTTTTTCAGTGATGCAAAATTCATTATTTATGCACCAGACCCAGTGCTCCATGCAATAGGTGCCCTCCTTAATACCCACCACCAGGCTCACCCATCCCCCCACTCCCCTCCCCTTCAAAACCCTCAGTTTGTTTCTCAAGAGTCCTCAGTCTCTGAGGGTGAGGCACCTAATACTTTCTAATAAACTCAGAGTATTGCCTACTTAATTAAATTATTTAACCTATTGTTTTGCAGAGCAAGTTTAGATGGAATTATCTGAACATAGCTTATAAGCACAACTACTAGTTAACCTTAAACTAAGAACAAGGATTTATTGAAAAACATTGATTTTGTTTTTAGTCTACTGATTTATGGTAACAAGTGATAGTTAATGTAAAGCCACTTCTAAAGACATCATATTAGCTAATGAATATTAAGGGTAAAAATCTCTGCCCTCATAGACCTTGCATTCCAGTAACAGTGTTGGGAAAAGAAATAAGTGAACATGATGTTAAGTGTTGATAAATGCGATGCTGAAAAATAAAAGGAGAACAACCAAAGAAAGGTGTCACTTTAGCAAAGACTTGAGGGAGGTGAGGAATTGATTATATGGATATCTTAGAATAAGGATTCCAGGCAGAGGTCAGAGCAGGCATGAGATCTGAGGAGGGAATGTAGTTGGTTGGTTGGTTGGTTGTTAATTGTTGATTTATTTATTGTTTGTTTATTTATAATTGACTTCTAGTTGACATATAATATTGAATTAGTTTCAGATATACATCACAGTGAGTCAACAATTATATACATTAAGAAATGTTTACCACAATAAGGGTATGACAATATTATTGACTATATTCCCTATGCTGTACTTCTCATTCCTTTATTTATTGTATGACTGAAAGTTTGTACCTCTTAATCCCCTTCACCCATTTTATTCATTCCTCTACCCTCTTTTTTTTAAGAGTTTATTTATTTATTTGACAGATCACAAGTAGGCAGAGAGGTAGGCAGAGAGAGAGAAGGGGAAGCAGGCTCCTTGCTGAGCAGAGAGCCCGATGTGGGGCTGATCCCAGGACCCTGAGATCATGACCAGAGTGGAAGGTAGAGGCTTTAAACCACTGAGCCACCTAGGTGCCCCTATCCTCTTCTCTTTTGGCATCAGTTCTCTGTATGAGTCTGTTTCTTTCTTTGTTGTTGTTGTTTGTTTTAGCTCATTTGTTTTATTTTTTAGATTCCACATATATGTGAAATCATATGGTATTTGTTTTTCCTCTGTCTGGCTCATTTCACTTGGCATGATGCCCTGTAGATCCATCCATGTTGGGAGTGGTAAGATTTCATTCCTTTTTATGGCTACGTAACATCCCATTGTGTATATATTCCACACCTCCTTTAACCACTCATCTACTGAGGGGCACTTGGTGTATTTAAAGCACAAAGACCAAAGCAATGATCCATCAGGAGACCCAACCCGAAAGGGTAAAGTTAGTTCCTGACTTTGCAAAGTTGTGATAAGGTATGAACTACATGTAAAGTACTTAGCACAATGCCTTACACATATCAAATATTTGATAAATGCTATTTATCATCATTATGTAAATCATATGAGACTCTTAGGCCTTTCAATTATATGTAAATTATTTGAGACTCTTACTATGAGGCTCAGACCATCCCTAGAAGAAAAAAGCACTCCCAATTGGTGATGTCTTTTCAGGGTGAAAAGTAAGAAATTGTTCTATCGCTTGTTTGGGTCAAGCCACCTGATTCTAATGCATTAATTCCTTATGTACGAATTGCCATGTATTCTTATTTCTGGTTGACAGCTACTTATTCATGTTTCTAAATAAGCTTGTTTAAAATGTGGTCCACGGAGCTTCAGAGAATGAGCTGAGAGAGTTTGAATTTGTCCTATCCGAGTGCCTGGAGATACCAGCAGGTTTTTCGTGCAAAGTTGCAATACTGAGACGAAGGCCCTGATGCTCAGAACCCAGTGTTCTATACTCCCTTGGAGAGGGTTATGGTTGTTCTCATAGACACTGGGTCTTACAGACATATTCAATGTGAGCCAAGTTCCCTTAATGGATATGCTGGAAAGAGCTCAGTGTTACTGAGTCAAGAATGTAATTTGAGCTGTGCCGACAGGAAACAAATTGATCATTTTGGCCCACATTCCTGATTCTGAAGCAGCCCTTCCCCATCAGGGAAGACTTTCCAGCATGATGCAGTTAAATTCCCAAATGTTCCTGGATGTGGAGTCCTAATTTAGAGTTGCTTTTAAGCCCTTAAATATAGTTTCAAATAGTGTCTATGCCCTTTAAATGCTCAATGGAAAATGGAATGAGATTCTAGCCTGTGCCGTTACATACATGATCTTTGGTGATTTTTTTTTTCTTTCCAATGTGGGGACCTCTAATTTTCTTGCATTTTGGTAAAGAAAGGGAGCACAAAATATTCCTGGGATCTCTTAGAATAGTCTGTCTGCCAAAGATTGCTGAGATGAATAGTTTAAAGTATAGACGTTGAAAACTTTGTTTCCTAAGCAACAGCAGAAAATAGAATAAGAATCAATTTCTGAAATCAAAATTAAGTACCATGGTTAAATGTGTTTCTATACCAAAACTGAAATAAATAAAATGGAAAAGAAAAATAGAATTAATCAGGTTTTTTAAGTTCTTTATTGATTCTCTTGCATTGCAGCTCAGACAGAAACATGTACCCAAAATACATTGTTAATACTTGCACTGTTACTAAATGTAAATGATGTCAGAAATGGACAGGTGTGAAATTTCATTAGAAAAATTGCTGTAGGTGAGAGGAAAGAAAAGAACAGAAGTTAGGTAGAGATAGAATTAAAAAAAGGAAATAGATGGGTTTTTTTTTTTTCTGAATTGCCCCAGCTTCTTTTCTTCATTATTTTATATTTCTTTCTTTTTTTATTAAGTCATTTTGTCTTTTTAAGTACCCATTTTTAGGAAAACCAAATATATTCAAGTTTCACATGCTAAGCATCCTTTTTGTTTTAACAGCTTTATTGAGGTATAATTGACATAGAATAAACTGCACATATTTAATGTGTTTGATTTGATAGATTCTGACATATATCTACATATAGATCTAGTACCACAATCAAGACAATGAACATATCTAGCATCCCTTAAAATTTCCTTGTATATGTTTGTCCATCTTCCCTCCTCTTACCCCAATAATCACCAGTCAACAACTGATACACTTTCTGTCACTACAAATTTGTTTACATTTTCTAGAATTTTATGTGAATGGAGTCAAATGGTATGTGGTCTGGCTTATTTCCCTGGGCCTATTTTGAGATTCATCCATGCTTTTGCTCATATCAACAGTTCATTCCTTTTTATTTCTGAGTAGTATTGCACTGTATGAATATAACACAATTTATTCATCTGTTGATGGACATTTTCCCCCAGCTTTTGGCTATTCCAAATAAAACTGTTATGAAATCTGAGTATAATCTTTGAATGGACATATGCTTTCATTTCTGTTGGGTAAATGACCTAGGGGTGGAAGTGCTGGAGCATTGTTTTAAGATAGATTTCACTTTTTAAGAAACTGTCAAACTTGTCCAGAATGATTGCACTATTTTACATTTCCAACATGATCATTCCATTCCACATTTACATGTTTTATCTTACTGGCAAGACATTTTCCTGAAGTCGGTTGGTAGTTAGAACATGTCTGTTTCCTCTAGGTAGACAACCATCCCCACCATGAGGATAGCTCCCAGATTTCCACCTCCAACCATCTTTCTTTGGAACTTCAGCTTTGTAATTCATAACCACTAATTAGTTAATCATCTACTTTTTAGTACTCTTGGGAGAAGACTTTACAGGTGAGGCACTAGATTAAAGTACCCAAAAGTAGTAGTATCAGTCCTCCAGAATCCTCTTTCCCTTGAGGAGATCCTAGGTTTGAACTGCTTCCTGAAAGGATCTGGCTCAGTCATGAATAAAACCTTTCTTAAAGTCTTCTGAGATAGAATGCAGTGTTCACAAAGACTTCATCAAGTACTTCGCCAAAGAAATCAAAGGATATGAACACAGAATAAGAAGAAGATTTCTTTCTTGCCTTGTCATTTTTTGCCATCCTAAGGTGGTAAGGTGGTATCTCAATGTGGTTTTGATTTGAATTTCCCTGATGGCTGATGATACTGAACATTTTTCATATGTTTGTTAGCCATTTCAGTGTCTTCTTTGAAGAAGTGTCTGTTCATGTCTTCTGCCCATTTTTTTGACTTGGTTATTTGTTTTTCAGGTGTTGAGTTTGAGAAGTTCTTTATAGATCTTGGATATCAGCCTTTTGTCTGTAGTGTCATTTGCAAATACCTTCTCCCATTCCATGGGATGCCTCTTTGTTTTGTTGACTGTTTCCTTTGCTGTGCAGAAGCTTTTTACCTTGTCTAAGTCCCAAAAATTCATTTTCACTTTTGTTTCCCTTGCCTTTGGAGACATGTCATGAAAGAAGTTGCTGTGGCCGATGTCAAAGAGGTTACTGCCTATATTCTCCTCTAGGATTTTGATGAATTCCTGTCTCACATTAAGGTCTTTCATCCATTTTGTGTTTATCTTTGTGTATAGTGTAAGAGAATGGTCGCATTTCATTTTTCTGTATATAGCTGTACAATTTTCCCAGCACCATTTATTGAACAGACTGTCTTTTTTCCACTGGATATTTTTTCCTGCTTTGTTGAAGATTATTTGACCATAGAGTTGAGGGTCCATATCTGGGCTCTCTATTTTGTTCCATGGGTCTATATGTCTGTTTCTATGCCAGTATTATGCTGTCTTGGTGATCACAGCTTTGTAATACAACTTGAAGTCAGGCATTGTGGTGCCCCCAGCTTTGGTTTCCTTTTTTAGCAATCCCCTGGTGACTCAGGGTCTTTTCTGGTACATACACATTTTAGGATTGTTTGTTCCAGCTCTGTGAAAAATGCCATTGGCATTTTGTTTGGGATGGCATTGAAAGTATGGATTGCTCTGGGCAGCATAGACATTTTAAAATGTTAATACTTTCAATCCATAAGCATGGAATGTTTTCCCATCTTTTTGTGTCTTCTTCAATTTCTTTCATAAGTGTTCTGTAGTTTCCAGAGTACAGATCCTTTACGTCTTTGATCCTTTACCTCTTTTGGTTCATTCCAAGGTATCTTATGGTTTTTGGTGCTATCATTAATGAAATCAATTCCCTAATTTATCTTTATACAGTTACATTGTTAGTATATAGGAAAGTGACTGGTTTCTGTGCGCTGATTTGTATCCTGCCACATTACTGAACTTCTGTATGAGTTCTAATAATTTCAGGGTGGAGTCTTTTGGGTTTTCCACGTAAAGTATCCTGCCATCTGCAAAAAGTACGAAGAAAAAGAGTTTGACTTCTTCTTTTCCAGTTTGCCTTTTCTTTCTTTTTTTTGTCTCTGATTGCTGTTACTAGGACTTTAGTAGTATGTTGAATAATAGTGGTGAGAGTGGGCATCCTTGTCATGTTCCTGATCTTAAGGGAAAGGCTCTCATCTTTTCCCCATTGAAAATGATATTCGCTATGGGCTTTTCATAGGTGGTTTTCATGAAATTATACAACCAACATGCTTAATATATATTTAGTATTGTCAAAAAGTTTGGTCTCCATTTGTCAAGACAGTCTTATTTAAATTTAGTGTGTTCTGCCTACTAGAACTTCGACTAAAGTAAATTATGTTTATGCAAACTAATGTTCACTCATGTTTTCCTATTAAAAGATGAACTTCAAGCAGAAGGTCATGATAATTCTTACAATTTATATTCTCACTAATTTAAGAAAGCTCTAGGAAAAATAAAAAAGATCAGAAATGATAACATTGAAAGATACTTGAGTATGGCACCTAACATCTATGACTTTAAACAGTTTATGCTAAATATACATCACTAGTAACAAAATTATGCTATCAAATAAAGGATTTTTCTAACTTCTTTGTATAAAACAAAGAGGGGTTTCTGATTCCCAACATAGCTGGCAAGCTCACAGGGGCTATAGCCTCTGTCCCAAGGGAAAAGGACTGGTGCCATATAATAGATTGGGAGAGGGGATCTGGAGTCATTCAGCTGGATTCAGGTGCCATAGTTAGTTTAGTGACCTCCAGGAAATTATTTAATTTCTCTGAGTCTTCTTATGTATAGGCTGGAGCCATCTCATAGAATTCTTCAATGGTTAAATAAAATAAGCACTTACATGTTTGACTCATTTTTTTTCAAGATTTTAATTATTTATTTGACAGAGAGAGAGAGCACAAGCGGGGGGGAGGCAGAGGGAGAGGGAGAAGCAGGCTCCCCGCAGAGCAGGGACACCAATGCGGGACTGGATCCTAGGACTCTAGGATCACGACCCAAGCTGAAGGCGATGGTTCAACCAACTGAGCCACCCAGGAACCCCTTGACTCATTTTTTAAAAAAATTATAAATGTTTGATTTGCTAAGCATTTTAACCATATAAAATATAATATCCCCAAACCAAGCCTTAAATATCTGTATATATTGACTGTAATGATTGACTCCAGCATGATGGTAATGATTGACATGTAATGATTGATACCAGCAATCTTCTAGCCCCTATCTTGTCTTATAATTCACTGACCCTATCACCTTATTTTCTGTTTCTCACCTCTCTCTTAGCCTTATTGCCTTTTCTACCCAGCTTAAATCCCGTGGACACTCATCACAATCATTTCCATCCCATACACTTTCAACTTGCTTGTCCTTTCATTCTATTTACTGCTTTCATTGAACTCACAGTTCAGTAAGGAAACTATATATTAAAGAGATAACTGTAAATGTTGAAATGTTCAAGGACTTTGTCTTTGAGCTTTTTCACTATCTCCTATCTCAGCCAGTGACTGTGGTTTTAAATACCATTTATATGCCAATATCTTCTCCAAAATGCTAGAATTGTATATTCAGCAAGTCTGACTTGATGTTTCTATGTAGATGTCTAAAAGATAGCTCAAACTTAACACATTCAGAGCCTAGCTTCTTCTTTTTCCTGAAAAGCCTGTTCTATCCACAACCTTCATTTCATCCAGTAGTAAGTTCAGCCTTATCATTGCTCGTGTTGGCAGGTTTGGGGTCATCTTGGCCTCTACTTTTTCCCTCACACCCCATATTCACTATCTTCAAAATATGTCCACAACCTGAATACCAATTTTGTTTCCATGTGCATCACTTTCATCCAAGCTACCATTATTTTTAAACTTGATAATTGCACTAGTTTAATTGTTATCTCTGCTTCCAGCTTTGACTCCTGACAGTCAAATTTTTCATGACAGCAGCAGGAGTGATCTTATTACTATGTTAGTCATATCGTATTGCTCCTCTGAGGTTGCTTCCCACCTTATTCATGGCAAAAGCCAAAATGCCCATGATAACTTCTGAAACACAGAAGATCTACTTCCCCACTCTCCCTGCACTCCTCTTTTTATCCCTCTGACTTGATTTTGTACTATCTTTCTCCTCACTGTGCTTCAGCCACACTGACCCCCTTACTGTCATCAAATGTTAAGTCCCTTCTTAAGGCCTTCCATAGGAATATTCTTTAACTGGATAAATTTCTGACTTACTTTCATTTCATTAGGATCTTCGCTCGAAAGTTACTCTTTCAATAGAATTTACTTTAGTCAACCTACCACCAAATTTAACCACTTTGACAAATTTTTATTCCATTTACCTATTTAATTTTTTCTTCAGCATGTATCAAAATTTAATAGACTATACATGATGCTATTTATATTTCTTGTCTCTTCCCTACACTAAAATCTGAGCTCCACAAGGTAGGTTTGTCTGTTTAGTTCACTATTATATCCTCATTGCTTAGAAACATGGCTGGCACATAATAACACTCAAGTGAGTATTAAATAAAGCAATGAAAGGAAGAGAGATTTTTTTCATAACATTCCTTACTAGACATGCCTACTCCTGTCTTTTCTGGGGCCATCACAACTTGAACTGTCTAAAAGTTAACATAGCATTACACATTTCATTTTTATACAAATATGAAATCTCCAAGATGCGGGTTAAACCCCTAGAACACAATGAAATAGAATACATCAAAATTATTTGCAATAGCACTCCCTATTTTTAATAAAATCCTCTGTTTTAGAAGAGTGACAAAGAAAATTTGGAGCTCTCACAAGGAAACTAATGACCAGGAGGAAGAATTGGTAGATCTAACAAATGAAAGAATTAAATGTCTAAAAAATTTAACAGTGGAAATTTCAGACAAAGACTGTAAAATTAGAATACTTAAAATTGGGGCACTTGGGTGACTCAGTTGGTAAAGTGACTGCCTCCAGCTCAGGTTATGATCCTGGAGTCCCAGGATGGAGTCCTGCATCAGGCTCCTTGCTCAGTGGGAAGTCTGCTTCTCTCTCTGACCCTACTCCCTCTCATGCTCTCTCTCTCTCTCTCATCCTCTCTCTCTCAAATAAATAATTAAAATCTTAAAGAAAAGAATACTTAAAATTAATAATGAGGCAAGGAGAAAAGAGAAAGTAAAACAAAGGAAGAGAACACTGTAAAGCACATTCTTCCTTTGTCTTAGAGATAACTCCAAGCCCCCAGGCTCAAATCTTCAGCTGCTTTTGACTCTATGTTCTTAACCTAGGAAGCATCTGCTATGTTGTACAGATTCTGTCTCAATTAATCCTTCTTTCATTCATGTATTTAGTAAATCCTTTTGGAGAATTTATTATGCACCAGGCACTTTGTTTTAGCAATGAGGAAAAGATAGGCACTGTCCCTGCTTTTATGGAATGTCCTGCAAGGAAAGCAAGGAAAATACATATACTGAATAGACAATTGTCTTTGTAATAAATATTTTGAAAGGTAATATATTGTGCTAAGGAAGTGAATTGGGGTCCAAATCTAAGCTAAGGTATGATGATAAAATGTTTCTTTTATTTCTTCTTGCCTTTTGTCCTACCACTATCTGCCTAATTAAGACCCTGAATATATTTACTGCCTTTATTATTCTCCCTCATCTCCAACTCTGAACAAGTTTGTCATGATTAAACATTTATTGGCATTTGTCTAATTACTGTATGGCTATTGCCTTTCCTTCCTTACTTTCCACTATTTCTCAAACATGTCTCGTGCTTTCCAGCCTTTTTACTCTTACTTATGCTGTTTCTCCTGGCAAACAGATGTCTTTTTTTCTTTTGATCTGTTTTCTAAGGCCCAATTCAAATTTCCTTTCTTATGGAAAGCCTGTCTTCCCTACTCCAACTCATAGGTTAGTGCATGTTACCTGAATGCACAGCACTTGCTCCTTCTCCATTTCATTGATTTTCATTTCATCATAAGCCAGTACATGATATTTCTTGTAGTGTTGTACTATGTCTTAAAGTTAGGAACATTGAAGACTAGGGAAGTTTTGAAAATCAAGAAGTGAGGGACAAAGCAGGATTCAAAGCCTATTTCCTTTAGGAAAATGGCCTTGAATAAGTTACTTAATTCCTGAGAAATACAGTTTCTGAACTTGTAAAAGGAAGGGGATTCTATTTGACTCAGAGGTATCTGGGGATGAATCAAGGAGATGAAAATATTTCCTAAGGTGTGGTACACTTCAACTGGTACCTGGCAAACATTTTTTTAAATTATATTTTAATATATGAATATGGTAAAAACATATGAGATTAGATAAATACTGAGATAAGGAAGGTTAAGTATCTTAGTGGGCAAAAGAGTTTATGTATTTTAAAGACAAAAAAAATTTTTATTAAAAGATTTTATTTATTTGACAAAGAGAGAGATCACAAGTAGGCAGAGATAGAGGGGTGAAGCAGGCTCCCTGCTGAGCAGAGAGCCTGATGCGGGGCTCGATCCCAGGACCCTGGAATCATGACCTGAGCCGAAGGCAGAGGTTTAACCCACTGAGTCACCCAGGCACCCCTGAAGACAAAATATTTTAATTTCATTTAAACACTTAAGGTAAAGTAGGTGACATGGAGTGGCACCTAGCAAGTCAGTCTCCTTTCCTTTTCTCCCTCTTCAGCTATAAAGGATACAACACAGTGATACTATTACTTTTTTTTTTTAACCTATATGTACTCTTTAAGCTGGAGAGAGGCTGCAATTAATATCAGGATTATTTTCAGTACTGCTATCTGCAGTTGACATTTGCACTGAGGATTTCAGCAGCTGCTGTTTCTGTTTTATGTAGGTGGCCGGATGGAAAAGGAATAGTTTGTATGTTTTCATTAATAGGTCTCATTTTAAGGCAATGAAAGAGGGAGGGAGTTTATTTATTTATGAATGTGGTACTATTTATTAAATTTTGTAAAAGATCACACATGTCTATCTAAAGAGGGGGAAGAATTACAAAGTGAAAAAAAAATTGATATCTTGTAGGCCAGGAGTCAAGAATTCTCACTGATTCACCCTTTGAAATGTGTTTCCAAGCAGTTTGAACCCTTCTTACAGTGACTTTGATTTATCTCTTATAGTATGAAGATGAATGTGAGGTAAAAATACAAAGAGAAGGTAACAATAAATGCTTAATGTATGTCTCAACAGTGCCTTCTTGTTTTCTCTTGGGGGTATGAAGCAGCTTAATTCAAGTAATAACCTCACTCATTTGTTCATCCAGCAAATAACTATTAAATTATCTAACACATTTATTGAGTGCCTACTATAAGGCACTTTACTGCATAAAGGACTATGCAGATCCTTGAGGTTGCAAAAAAGAAATAAGGCATGGGATTTTTTAATTGCTTTTAGTCATTTAGGGGAAATCGTTTAAATTTAATCACAAAAAATGTAATAAGAGCTAAACTTGGGATATGTACAAACTGCATTGGGAATATCAGTTTTAGCACAAGAGTACAAACTGTCTCTATCTAGATGGATTAGGGAAAGTTTCATAGAGAATTACTGAGCCAAATCCCAGAACACGTGTAAGGATCTGTCATATGTAGAATGACAAGCGGCAAGAAGTGAGGTGGAGAAGAAGGACTATAAGGGGAAGAAACCGCATATACAAAGATGCAAGTACATGCAGTGTGTCAGTGAAACAGAAAATACTTTCAGGACAACTCAAAAGATGATATGGCAAGACTACAACTTCATCAAAAATGGCCATTGGACTTGAGAGACTATTGACTTACAGATCAATTTTGGGTCATAATGTCAGGGAGTGATAGTTTATTTGATCTTGAGGAGAATTTAGAGATTGATTATATACTACAATACCCAGAGGTAAGATGACTGGTAAAAATAAAATTAAAACTAGAAGTATTGACTCCCAAACTAGACATTCCTTATGTAGATGGAAATAATTCTCTTGTTGAGATAGGTACAATATTGGACTGTATAATAAATTATAATTGATAGGAAAGTTCCCATTTCCAAGGGCTCAGATTAGATGAGTGGTGTTTAAATGCCTGTATTTGTGGCATGCTCTGGCAAGGCATGCAAATTTGGAGATTGAACTGAATTATCTGTTACAAAAGTATTCAACTACTCATGCTTTAACATTGTGTAGCTGTTTCAGGAAAACTCTTAGGTCATGTGTTACATTGTTTTTTGTTCTTACAGGTCATAGTTCCTGTGTGTTCCATTAGATAGCCCTTTTTTTCTTAGCTGGTGGCTTGATGTTCTTCTACTTTGCTTCTCGCCTATATTCACTCAGCAATGCATCCCTTTCGATAGTAATGACTTGTATCAATTCATATCCTCAGATATAGCAAAATTTAATTGTAAGCATGTGGGCAAATCATAACATGTGATTGTATCAGAAGTACTGTATAGGGTGACTGGGTGGCTCAGTGGGTTAAGCGTCTGCCTTTGGCTCAGGTCATGATCCCAGGATCCTGTGATTGAGTCCCGCATTCTCCCTCTGCCTCTCTCTCTCTATCTCTCTCTCTTTCATGAATAAGTAAGTAAAATCTTTAAAAAAATTTTTTTAATTACTGTATAATTTCAGGATTCATTTGAGTTTTTCTTTTTGTGAGACATCTGTAAAGAGAGGTTCTCAAAAGACTCAAAACAAACAAACAAAAACACCTGTTTAGAAAGCTTAAGAAAATATTTATTTGGCCCAGAAAAGAAATATTTATGAAAATGAAAGTTTTTAAACTTATGAAAGATTTTATAAGGGTTTGGAAACTGATTTGTTTTCCTGATTAATAAAATTTTTGTTAAAAGCAGTGAAGGTGGTTAAATAAAAAACATAAAGTTATAAAAAGCACTCTCTGGGGGCACCTGGGTGGCTCAGTGGGTTAAAGCCTCTGCCTTCGGCTCAGGTCATGATCCCAGGGTCCTGGGATCGAGCCCCTCATCGGGCTCTCTGCTCAGCAGGGAGCCTGCTTCCCCCTCTCTCTCGGCCTGCCTCTCTGCCTACTTGTGATCTCTGTCAAATAAATAAATAAAATCTTTAAAAAAAATAAAAAAAATAAAAGCACTCTCTGCTTTTTCATTATAGTAAGCACAGGTCTTCTTTCTAATGTGTTTTTTTTGTATTTCTTAAAAATTAGAGGATGAATAAAAATAAAAACATGTTTATTGTACCCATTGTGTGTGCCAGGTGCTGCTCTAAATTGTTTACATGTCTTATTTCATTTGACCCTTATTATCATCACAGAGGTATAGTTTCCATTATTACCCCATTTTATGCACTCAACATTACTTGTCCAAGGTCACAAGGGTGGTAGTGGTGGTGATTTATCTCACTGTTAATTCTAGGTAATTAATTATTATATGTTAGTGGCTTGTGAATACCATTTTAATTAAATGACTTCCTGGAATCTCTTGCATGAAACATTTCACAATATACTGTGTACATACAATTGTCAGACATGCTTATTAAATACTAAAAGCTCATGGGCAGCCCAGTTAAGTTCTTCAGCTTGTTTGGGGGTTAATCGAGAGGCATGACAGTTTGACTTTGAGTTTGTATAAAATGATGGCCAGAACACTGATTTCTTAGGCTGACTGTGGCATCCCAGAAGTACGTGGGATTCAGTATGAGCCTTTGGAGTGAGAGGCGCAGGGGGTTTGATGCCCATGCAGGGCAAGACAGTTGACCTTACAATTACCAAAGGAAGAGAAATGAAACTAAGACTCCTGCGTAAGACTGAAAACTGAAGATATAGTCATTTAATGATAGAGCTTCTAAAAAACTTTAATCATCAGCTCAGGGAAGCAATAAGGAAGTGTATTTTTATTATGTGTAAAAAAAGGGAAAAAGTAACCTTAACCCTTTTGTGTAGGGAGAATAACACTAAGCCAAATATTTAACATGAAAGTGATTCTGGACTAGTGAAACCTGGGCAACCAGCAGAAGGATATGTGAAGGGGTGCCTGGGTGGCTCAGGGGGTTGAGCCTCTGCCTTTGGCTCAGGTCATGATCCCAGGGTCCTGGGATTGAGCCCCACATCGGGCTCTCTGCTCAGTGGGGATCCTGCTTCATCCTCTCTCTCTCTGCCTGCCTCTCTGCCTACTTGTGATCTCTCTCTCTCTCTCTCTCTCTCTCTCTCTGTTAAATAAATAAATAAAATCTTTAAAAAAAAAAGAAGGATATGTGAATTATTCTGTAACAAGAGTCATATAATAAAAGTCCTTAGGACTCTCACAGGAGGTACAGTCTTATCAAAGGCGATTTTAGAATAAAAATGTACAGTTACATACAGAAACTATCCACCATGAGTGGGATCAGCAGGTTAGACTTCCAAGAAAATTAGGTAACAAGAATAACCAATAAAGACCTCAAATTAAATGTTTTAATCTAAAAACATGGTAAAGGAAGGAATAAAAAACATAAACAGAATACCCTTATAAAAGACTGGGTGGATTTAAAAAAGCAATATATAGAATCTCTAGAAATTAAATATATATATAATTAATTAAACATAAGCACTCTGTAGATAGGTAAAACAAAAGAGTAAAACCTAAGAATAAAACAGTAATTAGAGCTAAGAATAAGACCCTGAAAATAGCACAAAGGAAAGAAGAGTAAGAGATATAAGAAGCAATAGGATGGGTCAAAGGAAATGGTCCAGGAAAAATATTCCAGGATTTTTGAAGGAGAGAATGGAGAGATTAAGGGAGGATATTTGAAAAGACAGAATTTTTAAAAAATAATCAGATTAAAGAACCATAATGAGTTCCAAGTAGAACTTTAGAAAAAACAAAAACAAAAACACTCTATTGAACCTATAGTTTGACAAAGACAAAGAAAACAAAACCTTCAAACAAACCAAAAAGAGATATTGTTCTTACAATTGAATGATTTGATTGACAGCAAACAGCTTCTGTAAAAGTAGATGCCAGAAGACAGTAGGAAATAATATGTTCAAAATGCTGAAGGAAAAATCACTATCGATCTAGACATTTCCATTTACCAATGCTATCGTTCAAATTCTAAGCTGAATGTAGGCCATTCAGGAAAAATATAAAAAGGTTAAGCGTGTTCAACCATCATAAATTTTTGCTGGAATAAACTATAACAATATACATATCAGTAAGAAGTTTAGGAGTGTTCAGATGCTAAAAATAATGAGGAGAAAATAAACTGAGAGAATGCGAGAGTTATTTTGAGTAATCTTTAATTATAAAAAATAAATAATTATGCTGATAATGACTGATTTGGTCAGGAGTGGCACTACCACAAGAGAGAACCAAAATATTATAAAATAATAACATGGAATATTGGATGCAGTATTAAAATGATCAATTGTACAACTTTATAAAAATGAATAGCCCCTCATATCACTATTTATTATAAAACATATTAATCAAGATAATGTGGTATTGGTCTACATCAATAAAAACAGAGCAATCCAAAAAGAGCCCAGAAACAATTATATGCACATTCATATGATCTGAACCTATTACTTAGGAACATTATGAGTCAGTAAGGAAAAGGAGTAACATTCTAAAATAAATAGACCAGTAAAATAAATAAATACATACATACATATGTATGTCTACAAACAAGCAGCCATATTTTTGGGGAAAGTAAGTTCCTATCTCACACTATAAATGAAAAAAAAAAAAAAAAGAAGACTTACTTGTGAAAAGAAAAAAAAATTGTTTAGAAGAAAATGTAAGATAATGTATTTATGTACTTGGAATAGGAAAAGATTCCCTGAGATACAAAAATGTACACACATAAAAGAAAGTATTGATAAATTTCAGTATATTTAAATTTTTATAAGGACTCATATGTGTATGATAAAATATAAATGAAGTTTAAAAAGAGTCACAGGTTGGGAGGGGATATTTTCAGTGCCTGGAATAAGGAATCGGTGCCCAGAATACAAAAAGTAATTTTCCAAATGCATGAGATAAATATAATTTAATTTAAAAATGGGCGAAGGCTATGAATAGAAGAAAGTTCAAATTGCCAATAAACATATAAGATGCTAAGTCTCACTAGTAATCATGACAATGTATATCCAAACATCAGACATGAACATAATGCAGTATGTTTGGGAAAAATTAATAAGTCAGATTATACCATGTCACCTAAAATATAGGACTTATATAAACTACTAATAATGTAAAATAGTCAGAAATTTTTAGTGAAAGTTCAAGATGGACATACCTGATGATCTTTCAATTATATTTTGTAGTACCTACTCTAGATAAAGTTGTGTGTACTTAGGTACAGGAATGGTTATTGAACGTTATTTTGAGTTGAATTTCAGGTAAGGTGGAGTGAAGTGAAAAGATTTTGTGTATATGATAAAGGGTTTATTTATTTAAAATGAATCCGAATCAAATATGGCAAAAAGTTATCGCTTATTAAATCTGGGTGGTAGGCACGTGGGTAAGTGTCATATTACTCTCGTACATCTCTAGATGCTTAAATATATCATGATTAAACATTTAAAAGAAAGGGCATGTGAGATATGGAAATATTGAAGAATTAGTTTTGATGATTTTGAAAACAGTAAGAAAGAGGTAGGTTTAGCCCATCATAATTAGTCAATAGGCATATTATTTGTAGTGATTCCAATATTTTTTCCCACTTACCCATGACAGGTTGTGTCTTCAGGGTAAAAAGATATCTCTCTGCAACTGGGTCGGTTTGTAAACATTCATTTTGATATACATACATGCAGAGAGATTTAGTTATTCCTTTGCCTTTTTATACACATTGGCACTAATTATTGTGCTTTTTCTAGCTAACATTAATTACTGTGCTTATATCCTATAGAAACCAAACAACAGTTCTTTCCCGAGTTCCCACATTATTTTTTCACACATCTGTTAGAAAGCTATCCTGCACTGAAATTTGTTTATACATCTGTGCTCCCAACTATATAGGACTCCTTGAAAGGGGGATTACATCTCATTAATTTTGGGGTCCCTAGTAAATAATCAACACATTTTTGTGAAAAGATAATTGCTTACCTTTTGAACCATACACTAATAACACTAATATATTCCCATTGTAGAAGACACAAATATTATACAACCATACAAAGCGAAATGTAAATGTTTTTATTTTCCTTTTTCCCTACTCTTTTTTTTTAACCTTGAAAGAGCATTTACTTTTTTTTTTTAGCTTTTTTTTAATTTAAACATATAATGTAACCCCATCACCCTCTCCCAACCCCTCTCCCCACTCCTACACTGTTGGTGGGAATGCAAGCTGGTGCAACCACTCTGGAAAACAGCATGGAGGTTCCTCAAAAAATTGAAAATAGAGCTACCTTATGACCCAGCAATTGCACTACTGGGTATTTACCCTAAAGATACAAACGTAGTGATCCAAAGGGGCACGTGTCCCCTACTCTTTACAGAGATAACTGATATCAACATCTTGGTATTCCTGTCAATTAAATTAAATATTCTGTTTCTATTCCTTTAGTCATAAATTCTATGTAGTATATTTCTGACACCTGCTTTCTTTTTTTTTTTAAAGATTTTATTTATTTATTTGACAGACAGAGATCACAAGTAGGCAGAGAGGCAGAGAGAGAGAAGGAAGCAGGCTGTCCGCAGAGCAGAGAGCCCGATGCGGGGCTCGATCCCAGGACCCTGGGATCATGACCTGAGCCGAAGGCAGTGGCTTTAACCCGCTGAGCCACCCAGGCGCCCCTGACACTTGCTTTCTAATAACAGGCTAATATGAGATATTAACCATAGGACCCTAAATATGAATATCAGGTATGCAAGCAACTATTTGAATGCAAGCAAATATTTGAATGTTTATTGGTTCTTTACATTAACTTGTTTATGTCTCAAACCTGTATCTCCTCTGGTATATGTTAAACACCTAACCTAGATAGCTTTTCAAACTATCAGCTACTAGCTTCTAGGGGTTTATGTTTGCTCGGTTTTTATAATTATCCGTGATGTATTTAGGTGAATTTTAAAAAGAAATCTCTCATGTGTTAGGCAGAAAATGTAGTTGTGTAATACTTAATGGCTTGATTTAAACATTTACCTCAGAGGAGGCTCACACAGTGTGTGTGTCGAGGCATGAACCCAAAGCTGCTTAAAAGGATTAATGTTGCATCTCCTAGTCAGCTGCACTGGTAGGCTTCTGTCATATGAGAGGTATTAAAAATGAAATTATAAAGGAAAAGATCTGTCCAGGTACTGATGAAATACAGATGGAAAGCATTGAAAAAACTTGTTTCCCTTACACAGCAGAGCCGCCAAAGTTATTCATCTCCACCAGCAGAGCAATGGTTAGAGACTCTTAGGATTCCTGTGGGCAGCTGCCACCCTCTCGGTAGCAGACATGTGTGCCCAGAGAGAGTCCCGGGAGGATAGTTGTACAGCTCTGGCAATGACTTCATTCCATTCATAAGACTCCAAGACCGAGCTTTCCAGAAACTTTTACAACAGAAAATTTGTGGATTTGCTTCTATTGCCTCGTCTAGTCTTTCCAGTTTGAGGCTTTTCCTATTACGCCATAGACACATTCAACAAATAGAGTTTGAATATCTACATTGTGCTAAGTGTTCACATAACACGGGCCTGGGTCCCGAGTACGAATGACGAACTCCATGCCAATTTCTGCCCTTTCTACCTCCAGTTGCCTACTTAAGGTACAGTAGTTACTTGTCTGATTTTTTAAAAAAAAATATTTTATTTATTTATTTATTTGACAGAGAGAGTAGTGGGGGAGAGAGCACAAGCAGGGGGAGCGGCTGGCGGAGCTGGGAGCTCGATGCAGGACTCATCCCAGGACCCTGGGATCATGACCTGAGCTGAAGGCAGACGCTTAACTGACCGAGCTACCCAGGCATCCCGTTATTCTTGTGATTTTTAAAGTTAAATCTTAGCTGATGGGCCCCAATTTATTTTAAGAACTCCATCCTGTAAAAGTTAATAAAACCGCTGGGTCAGGCATGTGAGGAAGGTCATTAAAGGTTCAATTTAAAAGCAAACCAACCAACAATATGATCAAACATCAAAGATCTCTCCAAGCTCCAGTTTTAGTCACTTAGGAAGTCTTACTTTGTGAAGAAAGTGCAAACATTATTTTCTGATCTGGCATTCCCCTCAGAAAAATTAACATTCTTTGATTCCCTTTAGATATCCGTGGTTTGAAAGCTCAACATTTTTTTTCTCACCTCTTTATTGACGAATTCCATCTTAAAATATTAAAAACAGGAATTCTCCTCATTAATTTAGGAAGACTTGCTCTCCCCTCCCCTTTCAATCTACTTTATTCTGTTCACTGAATGGTCTTTCAACTAAAACGTGGTTTGAACAAACTTGTGTGAAGGAATAATGAATACCTTTAGCATGATGGCAATATTAGGGTAAGGCGAGGTCCTGCTGAGTAGCTCTTTGAAAACTAAGCAGGAGTTATCATTTATTTATTTGCTGGATTTCTGTGGCACTTTTCCTCCAAAGAGTACAGGGTGTGATGTGGAGAATTTTGCACAGGGGCTGTCGGAGAGTGACAAAAGGAAATTCAAGGAAAATCACATCCATAGGACGTGGAAACATGTAGCAAAGGAAACAGCAAATGGCAAAACCAAATTGTAGGTGGCAGTTGCACTTGTTGAAGAAGGTAGAAGGACCTGGGTTGCCCCAAGGGTGCTGCTGTTAACTTTTCAGAACACGGAGTCATTACTGCCCCTCTGAACACTACACCTGTCTGTCCAGTATTCATGTGAAGACTCATAATCAGAATCATAGACTCATAGGGCAGGGGGGAGCCTTAAAAATCATCTGCCCAATTGTCTTACTTTACAGATGAGGCAAAGCAAGTTCGGAGAGAGCAAAGAGATTAGAAACAAAGCCCTGGTTGGAATCCAGGTCATTTATCCATTCAACAAATATACATTGATTTCATTGCGCTAAACGCTGTTTTGGGGGGTACCTGGGTGGCTCAGTCGGTCACGTGTCTGCCTTCAGCTCTAGTCATGATCCCAAGGGCCTGGAGGAGCTCCAGTGGCGCAATCAGTTAGCGCGCAGTACTTATATGATCCCAAGGGCCTGGGATCGAGTCTCACCTTGGGCTCCTTGCTCAGCAGAGAGTCTGCTTCCCCTTTTCTCTCTCCCTCTACTTCTCCCCCTTATACGCTCTCTCTCTATCTCTCTCATATAAATAAACCAAATCAATCAATCAATAAAATAAAATAAAAATCTTTTAAAAATAAATTAAAAATTAAACACTGTTTCAGGCATCAGTGTTACCTTAGTGAGTAACACAAACATAGGTCTTGACTGCCACTGCCCTATCCCACACTGACCTGTTCTGCCTCCAGTTGCCTACCAGGGCATCTGGTACAGGAATCCTGCCTTAGCCGTGGTTTTGCTCCCAAGATTTCAGTTATCTGCAGTCAACCACCACTTGAAAGCAAATAATCCTCTTCTTGACTTATGGTGGGAAGTTTGGCAGTGCTACATCACTCACCTCACTTCATCTGATCACGTATCATCTCACATTACCACAAGAAATAGGGTGAGGACAATACAATTAGTTACAGTTGAGAGATGATACTCACATAGCGTTTATTACAATATATTGTTGTAACTGTTCCTTATTACTAGTTATTGTTAATCTCTTATTGTGACTAACTTATAAATTAAACATCATTGTAGGTACATATGTATGTATAGGGAAAACATGTGTATGTCGTAGTAGTAGTATATGTAGAGCTTGGCACTATCCATGGTTTCAGGCATCCACTGGGGATCTTGGAATGTGTCCCCCACAGACAAGGGGGAGGACTATTGTATATCTTAGAAAAGAGCTTGTGGCTGACTAAAGACCCAACCCTCTCTGAGAGTAAACCTCAAGTGAATTATATTGACAGAAGGGAATTCTTTTCCAGTATCTGTAAGTGTGTTGACGTTCTCTGGACCATTGGTGCTCTTAGGACAGTTCCTTCAGGTCAGCTGGAAAACATTTACTGGATTGAGTCTCATCTGTATATCACTGGAAGGAATGTTTTCCTTGTCAAGATGAGCAGTCTAATTTTTGTCCTCTAGCAAGATGGGTAAAAGCTTAACCGCTATTTCTCGTTGGAGCGAACGTTTGTCCTTTAAAATTGACTTATCTTTAAAATACCTCACATAATAACCTAAGCCCTAATAAGATACTTGAAGTTGAAAGCACCTGGTGGTAGAATCAAATGCGAAAATTCTTCAAAGGAGCATGGCTTAAGAGTTGCTGTAAATCTGTCTTCCCCAAAGTGATATTACAGTCCTTCATTTATCACTGGATATTACTGCAGGGAAACTCTAGGCTTAAAAAAAAAAAAAAAAAAGAAGAAGAAGATTGCCCCATTTTAGTTTAAAGGTGGATTTAAGCCCCTCTCCATCCTCCAGTCCCCATGTTGAAAACCTGTTCTTATAAAAGAGGCTTCTGTTGCTTTAGAGGTAGAACTGATGGGTATGGAAAGGAAGGACCTTTATCCATGCATTTGGGAGTACACTTTTTTTTTTCCTGCTCACTGTGCCCATTGTCCCCAGGCCAGTCCCCAAATAAATAAAATGTGACTCTTGCAAGCTGTAGATAAGCCTGGCGATGATCAGAGGTAAGACTTTCCTTGGACCAAAATAAGTTGAGGAGGGAGCAAGGGACGGACATTTCTGTTTCCAGCCAGCCTACCAGTGGAAATTCTTGGAGCTTCAGAGCAGGATTCAGGCTACAGGGACACCTGTTTGTGCCCATAGGGCCAGCTCTGTGGTGGCCTTGCCTCTTCCCCAGCCCCCCTCACCGAGCCAGGCAGCTCCTGTATTGGCTGCTTTACCTGTGAGCCTGTATGTGGATCTGTCTCTTCGCGGCCACTGCCTCCAGCACGTACTGTCAAGACAGAGGGAAGCCAAGCGAGGAGTGCAAATGCCGGAGCCTAGAGCGGGAGGTGAGCCGCCTCCCGGAGGAGTTGACTGCGGCTTCCCTTCCTCCTGACACACATGGAGTTTGGTGACGGTGCCCGAAGATCCGCAGACGGATACTTCGTGGCTGGGTGTGTGTGAGCTGGCTACTGAAAGCAGCACCCGCCTCACCCGGACCTCCTGCTGGCAGGATGTAAATATACCTGCAGACCGGCCAAACAGGACTGCCTTCCCCCCCCACCCCCTCCTTCCTCCCACCCTCTCCCTCGGCTAACCAGCATGAGAGGAACTGAGAAAGCAACAGCCTGCAAGTGACAGCTCCAGCCGGATTCCGTTTGTCTCTGAGCCGAGGTGGGAAGTTGATTGTGCAGCAGCTTCATTGTGAATTCCTGCCATTGGCATCGCTATGTTTGCCTCTATCTGGTATGCCAAGAAGCTGGGTCGCAGGTTCGTGCACAATGCCAGGAAGGCAAAATCAGAAAAGGTATGGAATGAGCGGGGATGAAGATTACCTTTCCGATTTGCCAACTGCCTGCTCTGGGCGGCTAGTCTGAGGGCAGACGCAGCCTTTATTCGCTTGGGATGAGAACCTGCTTCTCACTGTGAATGTGGTCCATGGCACTCACGGGAGGGCTAACTCTTGGAGCTTTGCTACTTGGGAAGGGAGCAGGGGGGGTTAAGCAGGATCATCTGCTCATCAGAATATTAGGTGAAATCATCACCTGATAGACTGGCTCGGCAGACTTAATATTCTTTTAAATGACATAGGGGGAAAGCAGATGAGCTGCTGAAATATTTGCTTCTTCCAGGAGCTCTCTAGTAAACTTGTTGCTATCCTGCATTATTTTTATTACTACCGTGTTTGGTTCTGAAGGGGGCATTATAAATCCCCGAGCCTTTCTCCAGTACTTGTGTCCTAGTGTGTGTCCTAGGAACACATATTTGGGACTCTCAGTAGCATTGACCAGACTCCAGAGGGGTGTTTGGGATCTTTTCAGATCCACCAAACCATCATTTCAAAAGTATTTATGATGAGTAAAAATTATATTTATCATGGGGGAGTCATGGCCATTTAGAGAGTGGCTTTGTATTTCTTTTATTCAGCATAACTAGTTTTTCCTCCTAGAGAACCTCTGTGTAGATTTCCCTCTTTAATTATCTTTCTCTAAGAAAATAAAATGGCCTGTAAGTCTTGAGATGCATTTCAAGCTTTCATCTCTAATTTGTCCCCTGCTTTCAGAGGCACTGACCAAACTGTCACATTTAGGAAATTCTGTGTCCGATTTGATAGGTGTTGGGGAAACTTCCTTGGGAAACAAAATTTTGTGAAGCTGAGATTTTTCCATATTTCTCTGAGGCTCTTTGGTCCAGTCTCCTTCCTGCCTTAAATCTCCTGGTGAGACTGACCCAGAGATGGTTTTTCTGAATTGTGGCATAGTCCTTCCTCCCAGCTGCAAAGGTTCCTTCACTTGGACTTGCTATTTGTTCCTTCAGAGTGGAAATATTGGTAACATGAACAAGAATCGAGGGATAAATCCGAGATATGATTGTTTGTAGTGTGAAAATAGAAAACATTATTGGAGTTCTGACTTTAGGGTTGTAGCTTTTTCAACTATCTAGATCTGAGGATTGTAGAATGATGACAGACTTGTTATTTAATGGCCCCTTTGGTGAGGGAAGAGGGCAAGGATGGGTAGAATTGATCACTTTCCTATTCTGTATATCCCAGGTGACAAGGCTGCAAATGTAATTGTCATGTATCAGCAGCATACACATTGAGCAGTTGGGTTTGGGGGTTTTGGGGTTGTTTGGGTTTTTTGTTTTGTTTTGTTTTTTGCTTCTCAAGTGATTTTTAAGGAAAGAGACTTATAAGTAGGTCTTTTATTGGAGCAAATGTTTTGAAAAAGTGCCTTCTTCTTATGAAAATTATAGGTTGTATGGATGAGAGGACTGTCAGGACCACAAATGACTCTGAGAGCCACAGGGAGATAATGCCTTATGCCAAATTAGTATGCAAGGAAAAGTTGAATCTCCCAGTGGCACTTAATACAGACTTGGGCCTAAATGTGGAGAACAGCAGTCTGAAAATGCTTTGTATAGCACCTGAAAGGATGGTAATCCAACAAAGTAACATGGGCTTCTGCTTCTTGAGAGTGGGAAGAAGCTTGTAAAGGGCCTTGATATCCACCTCCCTTTCATTTCTGTGGTGACTGATGCTTAATATAGGTAAGAAGAAACCAAACGTAGAATTAATGGCTTTAAATTATTTATTTCTCTTACTCAGTGAGTAAGGAAATCAACATTGGAGAACTGAAGTTTTGCAGAATTATAAGGACCAAAGGAAAATTATTAACTCATATGCCCTTGTGCTAGCTAAGGGAACTAAGAGGAGTTAATTTTGAACACCAGGTGATGATAGCTAATATGAAAATAGCATCTTTTTTTTTTTCCCATGGGTTTGTATTCACAGTGTTCCTGGAATAAATTAAAAGGTATGCTGCCTTGAACAATGAAGGCCCTCAGTTAATGCTTGGTATATGGAAATAGTTTATTTATTCTATGTACCTAATTTTATTACATGCCTTATTTAAACTAACTATCGTGGATTAATATTTTGTCTAATGAGTTCAGCAATAAAGTTTAACTGGGAAGACAGTTAACAAATGATACTGCAAGCTGAATAAATTCATATAAAGTATTACTATAGCATCAGAGATCACATAATTGCAACATGGAGGGGGATATAAAGTGCTGCTGACTGTATGTTGTCATGCTTTATTATAAAATGGAGGAAGATGAGTAAAATCAGATAATTATTGAGTTTTATCTAGAGAATGACTGGTATATTTAAATGTGAAATAACTATTACTAAATTCATAGCATGTTTAGCACTGGGGGGTAGAAATCTGTGTTATAGATAGTGAATGTGGTTTCATTTTAGTACCCTCTGTAAATTTTGGCTTTTTTTTTTTGCAATAAGTAGCATATAGTTTTATTTTCTCCTACTCTAGTAAAACAACCTGCACCCATCATAGCCCATCAGTCCTATTTTAGCATTCAGGTGTGGTCTGGGAAGTGAATTCCTCAAGGCTGGGGTTAATTGAAAAGCTAATTGGGAATGTGCAAGTCTAAATGCCATCCCTAAACAGGCAGTATGCCTTATTCATGGTTGCCTGGTCTACTTTTTACCTCATTCAATGCCAATAGAATTAAATAGCAGCATGGAATGTAATGATAATAACAAGCACAACAGTAGTATTAATGATAGCCTTCGCCCACGCACATTAGACACCAGGTGCTTTATGCCTGTCATCTTCACAGCAATCCTATAAGGTAGAAATCATTTTTCTTGAGTCCCAGAGAGACAAGTAGCTAGCCCAAGGTCACTAAGTTAGTAGTAAGTGTCCATGCTGGGATTTGAGCCCAAGTTTGCCCATGCTATCCCAAAAATGACTCCTTGAGTCTACAGCACTCTCCTCCATCCACCTGCCATTCACCTGTCTTGCCTGAATGAGGTTAACCATTCCTTCTTACCTTGTCCCTCTCTTTTGATATAAAAATTCAAAAGTCATGAGGTTCACAGAATCAAAGTTAGTGATCCTATAACTCAGTCCCCTGATTTCTGATAAGACTCTACCTAAGCTATCTTGAATAGACAATCATCTGTCCTATTATTAAAGACTTTACACTCTTTGTCCTCTTTAGTTGGGTAAGTATAGCAAGCTATCATCCTGGCACCTATTATTCCTTTGAAATAGCTAATAATTGTCATATCATCATAACCTAAACTTTGACATTTGTACTCATAGCTTATCCTAATGAAACCAAAGATATCTTTCATCAGAAAGAACCTAAATGCTTGGCAATTGCAGATGCATCTTTTTTAGAGTGAGTCAAAGATATTAGGTGATTCACATTGTCATTTTTCCAGAAAGAAAACCAAAAGGCTCTTTGTTATTCTTTCATTAAAAAGACAGTCTGTACATACCAATAAATTCTTTGAACAAAATTATTTTAAATGTGATAATATGAAATCAAAACCGGCTGGTTAGAAAAGAATACCTCTATTCTAGTAATTCTTTTTTTTTTTTTTGACCCCATGTAATTAATTCAGATGTTAGTGTCTTATTTTTATGATTTTTGGTCACATTTTGACTTAAACTGCTTAATTTAGGCCATCTCTAGAATGGATTACTCTAAAAGGGCAGCTGAAGAAGCTTTAAGATAAATTGAAATGCAATTTCTGTTGACATAATAATATGCAGAAGTAGAAAACACTTGAAATTGTGGACCTTCCCTGCCCCATCAGCATTGCTTCTCTCATTTGTTTTTGTTCTCATTTTTATATTTAACTATTTTTATTTTAAGTATACACCCTGAAAAGATGCATGATGCATTTGGGAAAGACTGGCATCGATATCCATCATCTAATAGACACAACTGTGGATGAGCTTAGCAGTGATATATAACCTACAAGTGATATGACTGAGCCCAAGTATCCTGACATTAGGCCATTTTTACCTTAAAGAATTCTGTAAGAACCATCACACTGGTTCTACTCTCCTTTTCATCTAAACCAAACACATTTCTTCAACATAAACTAAAATGGAAAATAAACTAGTAATGCATTTGCTGGCAATATGGCCAACAAGAGACAATAATATCCTGGGTGACCCTGGCATATCATGAAAAGCATTGGGCTTAAGGTGAGGACTTGGAGGGAGGGATTTAAATCAGTCCTATTCTTGGCTATCCAGCCTAAAGCCAATCATCTGGGCTCTTCTAGCCCTCAGTTTTCTTATTTGTGGAATGGAAGTAACACTTATACTTTAGTAGAATGCCAGTGTCCTCAGGATCAACCCAAACCTCTTACCATGGTCTGCAAGGCCAATCATGATATGACCTCTGCTTTCCCCTCTGCCACTACAACTTGCCCCTCCTCCAGGACACTCTAATTTCAGCCTCCTGAGCTACTTTCAAATCCCTGAATGTCCCATGCTTTTTCTAGCTTCTAGGATTTTTCTTTTCCTATTTGGCTGATGAGCAGACCACAAGCTAGCCCTATACCTCACTAATTGCACACTAACTTTAAGTAACATTGCCATGATGAGGAAACCTTCCCTGGCCCCTGCAAGCCCAGGATGGGTCTTCCATTGGCTCCCACAGCTGCTTGTACATTGGCTGTAATTGTCTTTCCTTCCCTGTATTCCTCATCAGAGTGTGGATTCTCCAAATGAAGGACTGTTCCATCTTGTTCCACTTATTTCAAGGCCTAACAGAATGCCTGGAATATGGCTATCTCTCATAATCATTTCATTGACTCTAGGTTGTCCTCAGTTGCAAGATGCTCCATTATCTCATGTATTATTAGGGGGAAAAAAAGATTTTCAATGGAACTTTACCACATCATCAGTTGCAAGATGCATCTTGATTTCAGAGATGTTCAAATATAAAAAGAAAAGTTTATTTTTAGAATCAATGAAGTATGCAATAGCTGAAAGAATGAATAATGAATGGGTTTTTTTGAGGATAAATGAGTTAATGTAGATAAAGTGTTTAAGGTTACACTTGCTATCAAATCACTTTTATGTCTTTGCAAATCATAACAGTACTTGGCATAGGGAAATTTAATAGATAATCCTAAAATATATCACACATTTTATTTTGTGCTGATGAGACTCATTGGCCTATTCTGGATTTAGGAAGGTAAATGAAGAGAGGGAAAATGGAAATGAAGGTTATGGAAGAAATAAGTGAAAAGCAATCAAGCTGGGACCATTTAGATTACAGAAGAGAGAGCTTACAGAGCCTCCAGGCCTCTAACCACATGTTTATGTGTCTAAGCAACAAGGAGAGTTAACTTCCACTGAATTTTTTCGGTGAGCTGAGAACTGTGCTAATATGAAGATCTAGTGAGATAGTTACTATTATTGTGTTTTTAGAGCAAAAACACATCACCAGGTAGCTGGGATTAGACACCATGTCTGGGCTCTAGATATCAAGCTCTGAACCAGTAGCGATGCTCTGTATGTATGTGTGTGCGTGTGTGTGCGCATACAGTACATATAGAGTACTGTACGTTATACAATAAATGCTGTACATTGTACTGTATATATGGCATATGTTTACAGTGAGCTAGATATCAAGTTTATTTTTCCCTGTAAAAAATAAATATTAACATAAATTTAAGTGCAAATTCAAAAATTTAGCTTAAGCATAAGAAGCAACATCCTGATGTTGAAGACTCTCCAATCCTTAGTGAATGATAGGATCTTCCTATGTCTATTTTTGCCTCATGGCAGATTGAAGAGTAGCCTGACCCAGAGAGAGATGGACAGATTGTCCTCTCAGGTCCTTTTCTTAGAGCCTTCTGAGTCTTTGAGAGCTCATCTGTCGTGAGCAGCAGCATGACTCAGCGCCCGTGTCTGCTGGCTGTGGTGACAGAGAGGACAGGTGTTTGTCCACGCTGAATACAGCCCTGCAGTTCTCCCTTGTCACCTGGCAGGTGAATCAAGCAACACAATGGACAGCAGCATCTGTTCGGAAGTCTCAGCTGTGCTACCCACCCTGGAAGAACCCAAAGTGCAGCTGTTAGCAGCACAGGGAGGGAGAAAGAGGGAAAGGACAGGATAAGAGATATGCCAAAATGAAGGAGGGGGAGGTGGGCTGAAAAGGAAGATAGCAGGTCACAAAACCACTCTATAATTATTATCAATAATGATAATGCCTTGCACAATGACATGGACTTTACATGTATCATCTCATTTAATCCTCACTACAACCTTTTATGGTAGTCTTATTTCAGCTCCCATCTCCCATGAAGAAACTGAGGTATATAAGGTGTTCAGAATTTGTCCACAGTCATAAGTCGTGAAGCTGGCATTCAGGGCCAGAGCTAGCTGAATCCAGACCTATCACCCTAACTATTCATGTGCTCTTTAAACTTTTCCTGGGTTAAGTGAACCATTGGTGAGAAGGGACAGACCAACACAGCAGCCATCTTCTCATCTACCTGAGCCTCATCTCCGTTGAATAACTATGTGGCTGGAAATAAGACTGGATGTTTCACTGGGGTTCCTCCAGGAATCAGATATCCAGACAGTGTACCTTCAGTACAGTTTATAGAACTTAAGTTGCAAAATGGCTTTTTTTTGGTCTTGTTTTGTTTTGTCTTCAGTATCCTTAAAAATGTTATTCCTCAATCTGTTATCATTCAATGGTATTACATCGAATGGTGAAAATGGAAGGGGAAACTCCCATCTGGTAAGATTAGCTCAACCATGATAATTCTTGTAGAGATAAAATTGATAATCGGATAAAATACACATCTTATGTCCTATATTTGGGGGGTTAATAGAGAAACCATCTCGTTTTAAATAATGCTTTGTAGTATTCAGTAATTCCATCTGAGGTAGTCTTGTTTCCCCAAATAAATTATTAAGTTGTTAATTAAATTATTAAACCATTGTAGACTCTGTCCCATTCTACCAGGACACCTAGCACATCATAGACCCTAAATAAATCCTGATTGAATGATTGAATTGGATAGAGGACTCTGAGCTGTATGGGGATAAAGACTGGATTAGGAGTCAGTAGGCCTGTGTGTCATCTACCGTGTCCCAAGCACCTGTCCTTCGCTGGCTGAGTCTCCAGTCTCTCTGGGTTCTTCATCGGCAGTTAAACATTCTGATTAAATGAGATGGCAATAGGGAGGTCCTGACCTGATAGGATTGGTGGACTTGTAAGAAGAGCAAGATTTCTCTCTTCCCCTCTCTCTAGGTCTCTTTTTCTCTGTCTCTCTCCCTCCTCTGTCTCCTCCCCTCTTACTCTCTCTCCCTTTCTACCTCTCATTTCTTGCCTTTCACACATACTTGTTAGTCTAGGCCATTCTGATTTACAGACAGAAATGATTTGCTTTCTATACCATCCACTCCACAGTTCCTCAACACTGACTATGAGAGAAAGATTACTATGAGGAGGACAACCAATTTTTCACCATCGTATACAGCAAAGCATGATGAACATGTCTGAGGCAGAAGTCAGTGACATTGGTGTTCACTTTCATAGCGGTATCAAACTATGATACTATTTAACATGAGAAATTTTGGCAACTCTCTAGCACAGAAAGAGTGGAAACTAATGTGCTGAGCATGAGGAAAAATTATTTTGGATGTGGGGGACTTGGAAGGGGGTTGCTGTTTGTGAAGGTATAAGAGAATAAGAAAAATACTTTTCTTCTTCTTCTCTGAACACCATTCTGGCCTAGAATGTCATTGTTTCTTAAGTTCCTTGGATAAATCCTTTGTCTCCTTTACTGACCTCTTTTCTTTATGCATTTTGTGAATGCTCTTGTTGACACACCCAAGAACAACAGTATGACAGTGGAAAACAACAGCCTTGAGTTCAAATTTGACTCAACACCTTACAGGTTGCGTGACCTTAAGCAAATAACTGCAGTTATTTCCTTAATTATTAATTATTGTTAATTAATTATTAATGTTAATAATTATTTATTTGCTCCTTAATTATTAATGTTCTTATATATTTAAAAAAGTGGTAGCCATCCTTGCCTGGATTTTTGATTCAATTAAAAGCTACATGTAGGGGCGCTTGGGTGGCTCAGTGAGTTAAGTCTCTGCCTTCGGCTCAGGTCATGATCTCAGGGTTCTGGGATTGAGCCCTGCATTGGGCTCTCTGCTCAGCGGAGAGCCTCCCTCTCTCTCTCTGCCTGCCTCTCTGCCTACTTATGATCTCTCTATGTCAAATAAATAAACAAATAAAATCTTAAAAATAAAAAACCTAATGTAAAGTGTCTGGTCCATTGTAAAACACTTAATATTTCCTTCCTTCCCCTCTCTTTCCCTCTCTCATTCCCTTCAGTCCATTCATTTTCATCCTCTACATCATTACAGAAGGGACGCAAAGCAGCTTTTGATAACTTTTTCATTAGTGATACCTCTTACTCTACTACTCCCTTGGGCTTCAGAGCAGACTTGCCCTCCCATCCTAGTTTTATAGAGTGAGGAAATGTATAATTATGTCCCTGTCGCTGGTTAGAGGAGAAAAATTACTGAGGAGAACATCTTACATGAAAATTATCAGTACACTGACTGTGGCGGACTTCTTGGTTTTGACTTCCTTTTTAATAAATAAGTCCTAGGCCATTTTTATAAAATATCCCCCCCCCAACCTTGCTCTGTCTCCCACCTTTCCCATGCCTTGCCTGTCTCAACACACACCATGCAATTATCAAGAGAGTGATTCTGTATGTTTGGTGACTGTCACTCAAGGCACATTACTTTTTTTTTTTAAGATTTTTTTAAAATTTATTTGACAGAGATCACAAGTAGGCAGAGAGAGATGAGGGAGCAGGCTCCCTGCTAAGCAGAGAGCCCGATTTAAGGCTCCATCCTAGGACCCTGAGATCCTGACCTGAGCCAAAGGCAGAGGCTTAACCCACTGAGCCACCCAGGTGCCCCAAGGTACATTACTTCTTATTTGAAGTAAAGTGCTGTGTGCTGAATGACTCAAGATACTCATCTCCCAGCTGGTGAATGCATCACATCACCTCTGTAGCTTTATTTCAGGTCTTGGAAATAAGGGAGAGGGCAAGCTCCATATATTGAATTAATGAACACTTATTGGGAGTCATTACTATGAACGGTCACTATTCTAAGGTTTAAAGTGTCCCACCTCAGCTAATGCTCAAATAATCCTATGTGCTAAGTACTGTTCTATCCTCATTTTTATAGAGGAGGCACAGAAAAGTCAACTCATGTGCCCAGAGATGCACAATTAGCATTAGTTTTAGAGGCAGGATTTGAACCCATGCCACCTAGATCCAAACCCACATTCTTAACTACAGTGCTGCATTATTGCCCATGTCTTCCAAGTGAGCAAACTGAGCCCCCAAGAAATGTTAGGATTGGGAAATTTCTTGCCCAGTGTAGGTGGCAGGCAAGCTTTTGGGATTTGAACTCAGATCTTCCAAATACCAGGCCATCCCTTCTTCTGGCCAGAGCGTTACTGTTCCACCCAGCACTGAGACGGATGGCCCCAAATCTATTTCCTATGATCTCTCAAGGAACTTTAAGCACTACCCTTTTAGTTGGAAATAAACACCAGCTGGTAGGTTCCTTCCATTTCACCAAAAGTATTATCGGTTTGTATTCCTGTTATTGGATGGTGGTATTAATGACATATGATGATATTTTCAGTAAATAATTGTTCCAAATTCACTGTGACTTCTGAGCCCTCTTTCCATTAAAAAAAAAGTTATCCAACAGGATGGCATTTGGAAAACAATTCCACACCAGTGGTTGCATTAATTGCTACTTTGAGTGTTCCTGCTGTGAAATGAATGGAGCCACTTTGGATCTATTTCTTAGAAATAACTATCTTTATTACCTCTGCTCTTAGGATGCACAGTTTTGAGATTTTTGGAGGCAAATATCTTCACTAATCTGTTTCTATTTTCCATTTTCATTCCATAAGTAATCCTTTTCATTGTTATCACCATTTTTAATGTTCTCAGATTGAATTTATGGAGGGCATGGGATGTTATAGGACGTTTTTGCCTCTTGCTCTCTCAGCATATAACATTCAGTTAACTCCCCAAGTGTAACATTT
Organism: Taxidea taxus jeffersonii; assembly: GCA_003697995.1. Classification (NCBI taxonomy): domain Eukaryota; kingdom Metazoa; phylum Chordata; class Mammalia; order Carnivora; family Mustelidae; genus Taxidea; species Taxidea taxus. The sequence goes on from ML104784.1 coordinate 175,348, forward strand.
TGAATATCATGTTTAATTCAAATATGATCCATTATTTTATTAAAGTTTTTCTCCCCTTGCAGAGCTCTAGAATTTGCAGAAGCTTTATGGAAATGGCTTATGCGATACACAAATAAGAATTTCTTTTAGTATCAGTCATTTCTTCAGTATTTTAAGAAAAACAGGAGGAAATGTAATATCACAAAATGGTGCTTGTTTGCCACTATGAACTCTACTATGCCTTTTCGAAAACAAATTTAAATACATTTCCAATTAATTTATGCTTTCATCTCCTAGTTTCTTATAATTCACCTGTCTAGTTGTCCTGACAGATTCAAAATCATATTTTTTCGAATGTTTCCAGGTTGACCCCCGGCTGGCCATAGGAAGATAAAATTCTAGAAAATAAATGAGTTCACTGTGGCCTCTTAAGTCGATTAAGAATTTAACAAATACTTATTTGCCCTTTGTAAGGAACAAGGACTTACTTACACAGTATTGCTACCTCTACTACTGTGCGGGGATTTATAAAGGGTGCAGAATGATCAAGCCTCAGTCCCAATTTTGAGGAAGTTCAGGAATAGATTAGGGAGAAAAGAACATACACAATTAAAGCAAACTCTTAGATGTGCTTTCCAGTATAGATAACTTTTGTTTCTGTTGCCTTGCCAGACCCTCCGCTTTTTTGCTGAATCTTATCATTCTAGAGCTGTGGGGTCATGCCTGATTGCAGACCACCTGGCTTACCTCTCATACTCAGAACCCCACTCTCCAAGTTTAGAATAAAACACACCTCGTCTGACTATGCTCTTAGGTAGCACACGTGGATAGGCATAGTGTTCTTGGAAAGAAAAAAGAATGCCTTAAATTAAAGTAGCCTTCCTTATTTTTAATACTTCTGTTAAGGTATATCAAGACAAAAGAGTGGAGGAGTTCAGAACACTATTTCTGATTCCAGTGTTCTTGGGTTCAAATCCCAGCATCGCTACTAACTAATTGGGACTTTGAGCAAATTACTGAAACTTTCTGGGCGCTTCAGTTTCCTCATCTAGAAAATGAGCATAACATACCTCTCTTGTAGAGTTGTTATGAGGACAGAATGAGGAGATATTTGTGATATAACAGGCATTGTCTAAGTGCTTTTCCCTAAGTAGTTGTGGCACATGTCATTCAAAAGAAAGAGATTTGGGGGTGAGTCTGGTTGTCTGCAACCTCTCAAATGAGTGGCCAGTTCTCCCATCTCATACTCTGATCATGATCTTGACTTATAATAGGACTGCTATGAATTGCTTCATAATCATGTGCTCTACAATGTTGCCAGGTAAGGGCAAGCAAATCTCTGCCCCCATACAGCAACCCCGAGCTTTACTGAAGGTGCTTTTAGAAGGTGGCTGTGAGCTACAATCCTGACTTTAAGCCATTGGCCTCACCACAGATGCTGGGACTACTGCCATGTGGTTGTTGAGTCATTAATTTGAAAAGCATCTACCCAAGAGTGTCTGCCTTGATATCTACCCAAGAGAACATCCTCTGAGGAGGTAGGGCAAGGGCCTCTAATTAGTATAATGAACTTCTGTCTTCCCAAAGTACCAGCTCTGCTTTTGGAAAAGAATCAATATTCATCATCACTATTTGTTGCTCAGTGATACAGAGACTTCCATGTGTTTCTGTGCTCTTAGGGCTTGTTCAGTGCTTGTTCGAACATTCAAATACCAGAAGATGGCTGACTTTTGCATTTTTAATTAACATTCTGTGTTCTAGAATGCGCATTACCTCTTTTCCATGTCATACCTACTTATAATTAATACAGTTTAACCACTGATTAAGCAAATAGCTTGTCTTTCTTAAATAGAACTATTTCCTTTTCTTTAAGGAAAATAGCCATTAACTTTGAGTAATTGGTAGAAAAAAAATCTCAAAAATCCATAAGTGTATACATTTGGTAGGTGCCTTACAATATGCTGGGGATGTGGGGTATGATGGTGAACGCGGCCTGTTCAGTATTCGAGGGATATGTTGTGTGGTGGATGAGGGAGACACTAATAAAACCTTAATATAGTCCAACTGTGATAAAATAAAAATAATATAAAATCTGCCATTTTAATCACTTTTCTTTTAAGTTTACAAAGAGTGGCATTGAGTACATTTACAGTGTTACACAACTATCACCACTATCCATTTCCAGAATTTTTTTCATCCCGAACAAAAACCTTCTACCAATCTGAATATGGTCTTAGTGTAAAAATGTTGACTCTCCTCATCTGACTTTCCTAAAAAAATCTGATTAAATTATAATAGTTCCATCTACCTGTTAAAGCTATTCTTTTTTTTTTTAAGATTTTATTTATTTATTTGACAAAAAGAGAAATCACAAGTAGGCAGAGCAGCAGGCAGAGAGAGAGGGGGAAGCAGGCTCCCCACTGAGCAGAGAGCCTGGTGCAGGGCTCCATCCCAGGACTCCGAGACCACGACCTAAGCCAAAAGCAGAGGATTAACCCACTGAGCCACCCAGGCGCCCCTGTTACAGCTATTCTAAGAATGTTTTGGAAATAGTTACAAATACCTGAACTTCCATTATTTCTTTGAGAAGATTTTAAAATGTCCCAAGAAATGATGTTAAACATTTTGCTCAAGTAATGCAATTTAATTTTGGCTGTGTACCTTTAGCTTTACTAAGATTAGTAATTAAATATTTAGTCATGTAGTAAATTAGCAATGGCACATGATCACTGGAAAGTAGGTACTCCGTTTACTGCAGCATAAATGTTTTACAAGGTATTGTAATGTAACTAGTAAATTAATAATGACAATTTGGGTTTCAGCTAATTAAAATCTTCCTTAGCATTTATTAATTTGAGGGTCTGAAGGAAAACAACTGTGACAGTGATGATAGCTGTTGGATGGTTTAGCTGCACCGACCAAAGATAAAATTGGGAAAATAGAATGTATGTAACCAGTTGTAAAGATAAAAAGTCACTTTCCAACCATCTCCCTTATGAAATGTTATTGGCAAATCTAAACAAGGATTCAAGATTCATTGAAGAGAGAGACCTTGTCATCAACTTCATACCTGTATTCAGTCAAAACATCTTTTATAAGAGTTGACACAATTGCAATAGTGAACCATCCATCGCAAGTGCCCAGAGCTGAGCTAGATCTGTTGGAACAGCATCATATAATACAAAGAATTCAGTTCACAATCTTAGATTATTATGGCTGGAAGCTATTACATTAGTATATAATAACAATAATAGCTGATTGTAATGGGTAATATATAACAAAGCCCTTTTGTAGCTGAAGAAATTGAGGTCCAGAAATATTTGGCTTCACAAAGTTAGTTCTTTCATAACCTAGGTCTTTATTTCTTTTCATATAATGGAAACTACATAGTAGGGAAATGTGAAAAACATGTTAAGGAAGGTTTATCTATGTATAGTCACTCAATCTTTAGTTAATTCGGAAAAAACAATGTGGTTTGGATGAGGAAGCATCAGCTTTAGAGTCCAAAGGATTTGCCCTTGAATCAGCTTTGCCTTTTACTAGCAGGCAAAGTTACTTAACCTCTTGGGGGCTCAGTTTTTCCACTAATGAAATAGGGATAAAAGTGAGGAGTTGCTAGCCTAGCAATGCTGTAGACAGGAGGTATGCAGAATTTGATCCATTTATTCACTCAAAGAAATAGCAATTAGAATTCCTAATATAATCTCAGTTAAAGGTATAATAATAAAAAAGACATAGTCTACCCGAATATCCTCCCCAGCTTCTCTGAAGGATTCAGGCTAGTGAGGGAGAGAGCTGTGCAAGTAGACTATCTTACAGCATGACAATTCAAATTTATTCACCCAAATTGTGCAATAATAGAAGTACTATAAAAAAAAAGAGGTACTATAAATTTGTTTCTATTTGGAGGTATAAAAGGAGAAGTGGAGAGGAAGAGGTGGGGCCACAGGGGGCCTCAGACAGCTTGGGAAGAGTCTAACAGGACAAGAAGGTGTCTGCCAAGCAGACAGGGTGAGGGAGGTCATTCTGAACAAAGAAAACAGCTTGAGCAAAGCACAGATTCCTCAAAGAGCATGGCCTTTTCATGTAACAGCAGGAAGTTCACCATGGCCTGAGCATAGAGTGCACACGGGGGAGTGGGAAAAAGTGACTTTGAAAAGGTCGAATGGGGCCAGATGGTGAAAAGGCTTGGTTTGCCATCTGAGAAGTTTGAATTTTATTTGATGAGCAATGAAGCTCCGGTGTCATGGAAGGTTTGAAGGAGGGAGGGAGAAAAGGAGGAAGAGCCAGACAGAGACAGAGGGAGAGGGGATACATTTGAGATTAGATTCAGAGTTTGGGAAAACTGATCTGATGGCCATATGGAGAATATATGAAGAGATGAGCAAGAGTAGAGGCGAGGAGATGATTCAGGAGACCTTTATAGTGCTCTCAAACTTGAGGTATATCAAGACTACCTGGAGGGCTTATAAAAACAGATGTTGCTGAGCTCTACTCTCAGAGCTCTGGATTCTATAGAGCTGAAATGAGGAACAAGAATGTGCCTTAACAAGTCACCAGGGGCTTCTGCTCCTGGACCCTGCTTCTAGAATCACTGCCATAAAAGAAGATAAGGGGCTCAAAGGGGCCTGGATGTAGGCAGTGAGATAGAAGTGGTTAATGAAATCTGGTTGTGAGGGCCTCGCTGGCTGATAAGCAGCACCCTTGTGGTACATACTTCCCCACTGAGATTTTGCCTGGATCTTCTGCCTATGCCTGAGGCACTCGAAATTGCTGGAGGGTGTGAGGGGAATTAACATGCATCAGCGGTTGCCTACCAGGCTCTGAGCGGGTCATGGTGATCTGTGGCCTCCAAGGAATGAATGTTAATACCAGAAACTGCCCTGAGAATTTCTGAACTCAAATTCCTTTGTTCTAGTTGTTGTTAAATGAAGAAATCAATTCTGATTGCAGAGAAGAAAGAGACTTGCCCCGAGCCACAGGGCCCTTGAATGTGGGGAGAGTTGTCTCTGATGGAAGGCGCTGCTGAACAGCCTTGTCTTCTGGACTTGGCCGTGTGCGCTCTCTGGCTTCGGGAGTGGGCCAAGGGAAACAAATCTGGCTGCTCTTGAGCTGTTCCACTGGTTCATTCTTTTGAAAAGTAAGTGCATACTTGACTAAGGAAGTTCATAGGATCTTTTCTTTTGGTTGGACAAGGCTTTTCTCTTATTTGTGTGTATTCCGTGCTGGTGTTTGTTTTTGAGCCAATCGTGAGCTCTCTAATTACCTTTCATTTTAACCAAGGTTCCTTTGTCATGTCATCCCATTGTTCTGATGAAATGGGCTTCATCTGCTGAGGGTAGGAAAAAAAGGTTTTAATTGACATAATTAACTCTGGGGTGGTTACCTTGGATTTAAAAGAGGCACTTGATTTTTCCAGAATATGAAGGAATTGCCTGACAGGAGCCAAGCACACTGTGTGTAATAATGAAGGTTGTTTGGGAAGAATTTTGTGCTCTTAATTAGGAATGAGATGAGGTAGCCTTCTGTCGGCGGGAGGCTCAGGACACAGGGCTGAAATTGCAATGAGTATAATGGGATTACCTCACACTTGAGACATTGCTCTCGCTAAAGGGGGCACAGGGCCATCCCTTTACAAACCAGCGCTAATGTGAGGTGGGGGTGTGGTAGTGGGATGTTGTGAAGAAAATTGATTGTGTAGTTTGAATGATTTTTTTTCTTTCTCCTTCTTTTCTGTGTGCATGTGTGTGTTCACAGCGAGAAGAACATAAAAATATTTGCCTTTCTCCACTATTGTGCTCCTAATGGAAGGGCTTTTTCGTATATGAGCAGTATGTTCAGGACGCTCTAAATGATGTCCGGAACAAGTATATTGTACTTCTGTAAGTACTTGGTGTGAGTGCCTAATATTACATCTCATAAATGTTTACTAAGATAAAATATTATTACATTAGTCAGTGTAAATTTCTCCCAGGTATAGGGATAGATATTGAGCAGATACTATTAAATGCAATGAGTGTTTGGAAAGTATATATAGAATTCTGAATGCATTTTAATTTCAAAGGAAGGGCGGGTTTGAGTTAATTAAGCACTAGAGACCTTATAAGAGCCACCAAATTAAGTAATCTCTCTCTCTCCTCGCCCTCTCACCCACCCTTCCCCTCTTTCTCTGTCTCTGTCTCCTGTCTGATTCTTTTCTCTCTCTCTTTTTTAATAATCCATTCATAAAACCTTGAGTACATGCTTATCAAGTAACGTGTAAGACACTGTCCATTTACTAGGACCAATAAGAGCAACTTCTGCCCTCAAGGAGTTTACATTTTAAATAAGAGGCAGGCAAATCATTAATCACAAAGCAGTTTGTTATCTCCAAGTAAAATCCAAGAGTTCTGGGTACACTAAAGAAGGAACAAATAGGGGCATCTGGGTGATTCAGTGGGTTGGGCTCAGGTTTTGGGGGCTCAGGTCATGATTCCAGGGTCCTGAGATTGAGTCCTTCATCAGGCTCCCTGCTCAGTGGGGAGTCTGCTTCTCCCTCTGCCTCTCCCCTTGGCTTGTGCTCTCCCTCTTTCCCTCCCACTCACTCTCTCTCAAATAAATAAATAAAATCTAAAAAAAAAAAAAGAGGAACAAATAATCCCAGCCTGGGAATAGAGAATATTGAAAATGAACTGATCATAAAGGACAAAAAGGATTTTAATAGGTAGAGGTGGGTAGGATGGCCTTCCAAGGTGAGAAAACAGAAAGCAAAGGGACAAGATCATTTTGGGGGAACTGGGTTATTTATTCTGGCTGGTAGTAAGGTACAAGGAGGGGGTGCCAGAGTTGCATCTGGAGAGGAAGGGTTGAGCCAGATTGGAGAAAGTCTTGAGTATTATGGTAAGGAGCTGTAATCTAATCCCATGATAGAAAGTAGACATGAAGTGGCACACAATTCAAAAAGCCCTTGGGCGAGACAATACAGTATAATAATGGTTAAAAACACAGACTCCATCAAGATTGCACACTCAGGCTTTTTGTTTATTGTTTAAGTTTGAGAAGTGATTTGATGTCTGTGCTTCAGTTCCCCCATCTCCAGAAATAATGATACCTCCTTCACGCTATTGCCTTTTTTTTTTAAGATTGTATTTATTTATTTGACAGACAGGGATCACAAGCAGGCAGAGAGAGGAGGAAGCATGCTCCCCGCTGAGCAGAGAGCCCAGTGCAGGACTCTCTATCCCAGGACCCAGGGCTCCATCCCAGGACCCTGGGATCATGACCTGAGCCCAAGGCAGAGGCTTTAACCCACTGAGCCACCCAGGCGCCCCCATGCTACTATTATAAGGACTAAACTAACAGTATATGTAAAGCCCTTAATATAGTGCCCAGTGATTGTTCTGGACCAGTACTGCTGCCACTTTCTCCTCCTTTGCTCTGTTTCTTAAACCGAAAGAATTTTAAGCCCTTATGTGTTCATAGAATTAGACTAGAAAATAATACACATTTTGTTAAGGTTCATTTGAGCCTTACTACGTGCTGGGTCTTATGGAAAACATGGGCGACAGAAGGATGAATGAGAGGGGTGGCAGGGTGGCAGTCGGTTAAGTGTCCAGCTCTTGGTTTAGACTCAAGTGATGATCTCAGGGTCCTGGGATTGAGCCCTGCATGGGGTCCTGACCCGGGAGCTTGGGATTCTCTCTTTCTCTCTCCCTCAAATAAATGAATAAATCATTTAAAAAAAGGTTGAGGGATGCCTGGGTGGCTCAGTTGGTTAAGCCGCTGCCTTCGGCTCAGGTCATGATCCCAGCGTCCTGGGATCGAGTCCCACATCGAGCTCCTTGCTCAGCAGCGAGCCTGCTTCTCCCTCTGCCTCTGCCTGTGCTCACTCTCTCTCTAAATAATAAATAAATAAAATATTTTAAAAAATCATTTAAAAAAAAAAAAGGTTGAATAAGAGCCCACCATGTAAATAAGGGATTACACTACCACACGCTAGTGCCCTAATGCAACCTCTTTTATAAAGTGCTCTTAGAATATGAACCAATCCACACATTTGAAGAGCTTTTGTCATTCACCTTGCCTTATGATGCAGTTACAAGAAAGTTAGGTGTGGAGTTTATCCCTTAATTTAGCACATTAACAGACAACAAAGAATTTACATTTCTTTGTAAACCATGGGTATACATCAGGGTTGAGTGATACCCAAAGTGTGGAAGTGGGGTGAGGGCTGGGAAAATAGAAGTCCATTCCCAGATGATATAAGGTAAAAAGGAAATTCAGTTTGATGTGTTTCATCTGAGAAGCCTTCCTGAAGAATGTGGGATTCTAATGTTCTTTAAAAGCCTGGAAAATAATATATTGACAGATAAGGCGAGAAAGAAGAATGTCATGACCTTATGGATCCTGGCACTCTTTTGAAAAAGGTGGAGGGAGCCATGAGTGAGAGCGAGAAATGAAGCAGTGAGGGGAAGCTATGAGACTGTATTCTAAAGAAGTCCTTAAAAAAAGGCAATGTAGGTAGAGAAGATGGACATGGGTAGGGCTAGGGTGTGTGTGTGTGTGTGTGACTCTAGTAAGTGGTAAACACAGAAAAAGTAATACAGAGTCTGGATTTTCAAACTGACTTGGAAGGCAAATACATGATTGTCCTGGGGAGGGGGACGGCAGAAGGTGACAATGGGCTCTATTTTCTAAGTAGAAGGCTGCGGTAGTTCAGGAAGAGTGGAACTTTAGTACAAGGGAAAAAGACAAGGATGCTCGCTCCTCTGTACCAGACATGATACTGGTTACCATCTGTGTTTTGGCTCATCCCATGCCCCCATTAATTCTGTGGGGACAGGTGTCATTATTCCTATTTAACAGGAAGGAAAACCGGCTTTCAAATAGGACAATTCTCTGAAGACCATATAGTCAGTAAGTCCTAATTAAGGGATTCAAGCAAAGTAGTCCTAATTGGAAAGCTTAAATTCATTGTTTTTGTTAAACCACACCATATCCTTCATCCATCCATTCTTTCAGCCACTAACCAGTGAGCCTTTCCTGTGGGCAGGACTGTGTCCGTGAGTCCTTTCTTGCTCTGCTTCTACTTGCTATCTGATCTTGGAAGACTTTTCTTTGACTATTTTCTAACCCGTTAAATAGGATTTTTATGAGGATTAAATGAAGTAACATTTGCAAAGAGGCCAGCTGTGACACACAGTGGCTACTCAATCAGTGTTGCTTGAATCTAGATTTATATTTCAGTAATTACCAGGTAAATATTCTTCACTATTTCCCAGGGAAGCACAAGGATCGATATTTGACATCATTTTTTTTTTTTTTTTAGTTTCTCTCTGTTATCTCAGTTTCTTTGCAATATTATCATGATAAAGATTATATTGATGATAATGTAGGTAGTCTTAGTAATAATAACAGTAACCTTTTATTGAGCACAAACCACGTGGCAGGACCTGTGTTAAGATAATGTTTTATATTATTTCATTTAATCTTTGCAAAAATGCAGGAGCTCAAACTATTCCTATACCCATTTTTTGTATGTGGAAACTCAGGCTTCTAAGTGACTTTGCCAAGATTGAATAGCCAATAAATGACAGACCAGGATCTTAAACACGAGGATGTCTTACCAAAAACCACATGCTCTTAATTATGAGGCATCACTGCTGTCCTCTTTAAAAGAGTATTTTTTTGAGTCAGACTTGTCAGCAGTTCAGGCCATCTTGCTCCTCGTTACTCTAGATTAGCGAATTTTCACTTTAATTCATGCTATTTGAGGTTGGGTTACTTCTGTTCTAAATGCCTTTATTTAAAGGAGACAGTTCTATTCTCTTCCTTAAGTGGAAAAAAAATGGTTTTCCTAAATATGCATAGATATCCCACAGCACACATCTACTGAAATGCTGATTTGGTTGGATAGAAAATGTGAGATTCAATTTCTTCTTGGTTGGGGAACATCTTTCTTTACATCATTCAGTGCTAGTCTCTCTCTCTCTCTCTCTTTCTCTCTCTCTCTCGCCAAGCCATCCAGGAGTAATGATGGTTGGGTTGATCTTCGACATGTATCTTGGAGGAACTAAAATAGAACAAAGAGGACTGAAATGGGATCAAGAAAAGAGGGATATTAGATTGGTGTCTAGGGGCTGGGGTAAAAAATTACAAAGTGGAGAAAGGGGGATAGTATGAACCTTTTAAAGTTTCAGTTTCTACACGTTTAGAATTTGAGATTTGAAAAGAAAAGGGAAAGAAATGAAAGGGGGTCAGTGATTAATTTTCAGGGCTCCAGAATAGTAATTAAATTCAGTAGAGAAAGGGAAGGAAACAAATAGCAGCTCCACTGCTAACATTTATTGATAACTCGTGATGTGCTGGATGCTGAGCAAAGTATCCAAATGTTGTTAACTCATCTGATCCTCTCAACACGATTATGAAGTAGGTGCTGTGATCACTGCTTTACCGGTGAGAAACCGAGTTTTGGAGCAGTGAAATAACCTTTAAAAGGTCAACAACTAGTGAAGCCAAATGGAGCCCATTTCTAACTGAACTTAGTGATTTGCCCACTGACCACTGTCTTGACCATCAGCGGGAGTCAAACCTGAAGGTCCAGAGGCAGAAGTGGCCCCTATACCTCACTAGCCCTAGCCACATCTGCTCCAAATCACCACCTTGAGAGCACAGATTCTGATTTTTAGACCTGTGACAGCATGCATGCTTTGACAAAGAAAGAACTTGGCCTTAGGAGTTTGGCAGTTGCTCCCCATCCCCCAGCCCCTCCCCAACTGCACAATTTTCAGCAACACTTCCCGGGGCTTATTGTGTTCACCTATAAAATGGGGAACTTGAACATAAAGATTATATGATATGAATGCAAAACTTTTTTGTAGAGCCTTGTACTGGATTAGTGTTCATAACAGAAGATAAAATATAATAATATTATTAATACCATGTTTTTAACACAATGCCTGACTCTCAGAGGTGCTCATTTGACATCATGATCCTTATCAGCTTCTGACTTAGAATATTAACAGGCACTTGCAAGGACTTCCATAGTTCTGCTCAATGAGAGAAGTCTTGTGTCCTTACTAATAATAACCACCTCTCCAAGACAAGTTCTTAGAGTATGTGACAATGCTACAGTAAAGCTTCTTAGAATAACATCTTTATTAAATAAAAGCCCTATGCCTTTAGGGGGATAGTAGTGCACATTGTATAATCCTCTGCTTTGCATATTGAAATTCAGCTACCAGACCTTGCAAAAGGAATTCAGAGGCATCTTAAAGTGGGGGATGACCTTCACATTTTCATAAAATAAATGATTAATGTGGGGACCATTAATTCCACCCATACTCTATTCCCCAAACAGCTTTATCCATCTTGAAAAAGGCCTTTCTTTCACTTTCAAGGATAAATGATACATATTTTTACACAATTATGAACAATCAGGTATGTAATTTATATTTGTTATGCATAATAAAATATATAATTAAGTGTTACTTCATAATTAATCAAGGCATTAAAACCTGGAAGTGGCAAGAAGCTACTCTGCAGCATCCTCAGTTGGGGAGATTATTTATAAATAGAATTTTAGGATTGTTTTTATTCCTGGTTCATTCTCTCCAAGTGTCATTGGATAGGTCATTCTTTGACTATGTAACTGCATTTGGACGCATGCTTTAAGCGGAGTGATCAGAGGCTACTCACCTACCCTGTTCAGATAAAATCTAAGGAGCCAGAAGTTTAGCCCACACACAGTGCTGACCCAGTTCTAAATAATTGAATAGATTGGATTATTACGACAGTGTCAATAAATTAGTCTCAGTTTGTGCCTGTGACAATTGCTGCATCAAAACTATAGTGGATACGGAATAGGAACTAAGCCATTTCTTTTAGGGCTCTGCAATAGTGGAAGAAATAGAAATTTCAGATTTGCCTATCTGCCTTACTGATCTTATAAGCTGCGATAAACAAGTAAATAGGCTGTACTGAATAGTTTATTAATGATGATTACCAAAAATAATAGTAAACATTTGCCACACCCTCCATGAAGCTCTTGAAATATACTCATTTATTTAGGCTTCACCATAGTCCTTAAGGTAAGTACGGTTATTCTTGTATTACAGAAGAGGCAACTGAGGCACAGAGCAGTTAGGTGATCTGTCATGTACATCATTGCATGGTCTCTCTTCCAATTAAAAAGAAAAAGATGAAAAGGGGAAGAACACCTAGGGATTGTATGTGATTGCTGTATTCTGCAGGTGTGAGAGATGGTGTTCTCTTGGAATGGGCTGGGATTTGTTTTTGAAGTTGGCATTGGTACTATGATAAAGAGGACTCCCACATAATAGATGTTCTTTACCATTGAATGAAATTGAAGGTGCCCAGCAGGCGCTCAGCTGGTTTCCTCCTGGAGGAGTCAGAATGTCTGAGTTGATGATTATACTGAGGGGAAAAAAACCTTTCTACATTACCATATCTGTCAAGGAGAAGGATGGATAAGTGCAGAGGAAAGGTTCACTGAGCTGCCCTCATCAGGAATAATCATATTCCTTATTTTCAAGTAATGCCCCATTTGATAGCTGATGTCAGCAGGTATTGATTGAGTGTGTTCTGAAAACCTGCAACTGAACCTGCAGGGAGTTTAGTAAGTGTGGGGGCTCCTCAAAATGCACAGTCAATCTGAAAACAGTGGGCTGAACTTGACTATGTCTATTTCATATTCCCATGAATGTTTCATGTGTCTGAGGACTCAGGGCACATGACATTTCCAGACTCTGGTGTTTCTCCTACCACAAAACTGCTCTGCCTCTTTGTTTTACGCATACCAGGCTGCCTGACATTCTTCAAATATACCATCTAATCTTAAAACTCTTCTACTTTTGTGTATGCCTCTTCTGACCTCTCCTCCCCTCACTCTCTTAACTATGCCTTAAGACCCAAGCCAAATACCCCAGTGGAATTAGTAGCTCCATTTATCCATTTGTTTTGTGCTCTCTGCTGAATTTCTTCCACATCTGAAGACTCAGGTGGAGGCATGATGGTTTTAGGTAAGGAGAGATAGTGGACTGGACCAGGCCTGGAGGACTTTGCATTAGAAGAGTAGATTCAGGCTGAGACATTGGATAGTAGGAAGTAGATTGAGTTAATGAGGAAATGACCTGACAAGGTTGTTCATTCATCATGATTCAATGTCAGGCACCGTGTCAGTTAGTGGAGACTGAAAATGTATTTCTAGCCTTTAAAGGGCCTAGACCAGAAGGAGACATCAAAATTAAAATATTAGTAGGTATCATTGGGTTTTCAGAGGATATCTAGAGGAATGTTAGAGGAGAACGAATGCCAGTAAATTGTTTTCTTGGAGGCGGGGAGTCTCCTGTAGACCATCCCATGTTGGGCTGTGCTTCGTGATAGACTCCATTCCTTAGAACAGAGACCAGAAGGGTGAGCCAACATAAAAGCCCAGTCCCAGGAGCTGGAGTGTAGGAGAATGAGGGAAAACAGATTGATGATTACCAGAGGTGGGGTCTTGGAGGGATGGACAGAATAGGTGAAAGTGAGTGAGAGATAAAGCCTTCCCATTATGGAATGAGTAAGTCATGGGAACAAAAGGCTCAGGTAAGAAATATAGTCAAAGGTATTATAATAGCATTGTATGGTGACAGATGGTAGCTACACTTGTGAACATAGCATAACGGATAAACTTGTCCCATCACTATGTTGTACACCTGCAGCTAATGTACCATTGTGTGTCAGCTATGCTCAGAAAATAATTAAAAATAACACTACTGTTTGCTTTATGTCTCTCTTGATCTGGGACCTTTTTCCTCTTACTGTCTCATTTTGTAGCTGTGCAACCTTGGGCAAATCTCTTAATTTCAACAGCCTAGATTGCTTCATGTAAAATGAAAATTAGGGATGCCTGGGTAGTCCAGTCAGTTAATCATCTGCCTTTGGCTCAGGTCATGATCCCAGGGTCCTGGGATCGAACCCTGCATTGGGCTCCCTGGCTCAGCCGCGAAGTCTGCTTCTTTCTCACCCTCTGCCCCTGGTCATGTGGTCTCTCTCTCACTCACTCACTCTCTCTCAAATAAATAAATAAAATCTTTAAAAAAGTGAAAATTAATAGTTTCTTATTATTATTCTGAGATAATTATTCTGAGATACTCTGAGAGTTAAATAGACATTTAACCTATCATACAGTATCTTATATATCATAATGTCTCAATTCATAGGGACATCATCATAATCACTATCACCATCACTGTTCTCAATATTATTGCCAGCTATCATGGAACAGATTTTAGCTGAGCCCAGCTACAGGGTGCTGGAGATTGCAGATGTGGAAGCAGAAGTTCTCACATTCCTCCATTATGGCACTTAAACTTGATGTCAGTGCTGTACAACTTCCACTTGCTTGTCTTAATAAGTTATAAATTCAAGTACATGGTATCTGGCACAACTAGGACATATTGGACAAAAGAATGACTCACTCAAGCAGAGCAAAAACTCCAAAAATGCCCCCAAAATCTCTGTGTTAAGAAATAAATCTAGTCTATAATTTTTTATTTTAATTAACTCGGATTTCTAAACTTAAGTAAAGGAAATTTTAAGAAACAATCATGGCGTAATAATGTTACTTGAAATGTAGTACTATGTGTGATGTGATACTGTGGATACTTAGTCAGAGTCATTGGCCATGACCTCTTGCTCTCTGTACCCCTCACCAAGTGAAAACATGCTTCATTTTATTGAATAAGCTATTGAACCTTAGCTCAACCATCTATCCACCTTCTATTTATTTCTTCCACACTAATCTAAGAGTGAATAAGACAAAAAGCATGTTTACAGATGTTTTCTAATTTTTTTTTATTAAAGATTTTATGTATTTATTTGACACAGAGAGAGAGATCACAAGTAGGCAGAGAGGCAGGCAGAGAGAGAGGGGGAAGCAGGCTCCCCGCCGAGCAGAGAGCCCAATGCGGGGCTCCATCCCAGGATCCTGGGATCATGACCCGAGCCAAAGGCAGAGGAGCAACACTGAGCCACCTAGGTCCCCCTCTAAATTGTCTTAAGTGGTAAGAGAGTCATTGTCTGTTTTCTCATTGTAATTAATTGAATCAGGTATGACTAAGATTTATGTGACTCCTTGATTTTGATTTTATTTACCATAGATGTTGTCCCTTCTTGGTAGATTTCTAGCTCTAGTAATTGTAAGTAAGATGGCATCTGTCTACCTTGTTATTTTCTGAAAAGATAATGTATGTCCACAGAGCCAGCAAATTTATATTCATAAACATTAGCATATAAGAAGCTATTGTGTCAGGAACACTGAAAATGTGATAAATATTAATTTCTAGACTGGTATTTTGTCAAGGATTTTTACAATCAGCATATCATGTTTTGTTTCTGCCCTTGAAGTCCTCTAGATGATAGAAATAGAATCTGGCGGTCTTTAACAGGGTCTTTTCTCCATGTTCAGAGGTCTGCCAGTATTTTCTTTCTCTACATAGTACAGTTCTACTCTTGATTGTCAAAGAGCTGTGTTTCTTTCTTTAACACAGTATAGCTCTGCTTTTCATAGGTGTATGGAACAAGGGTATATATTTTTACTTGATTTTATTTTTAGAAATCAGTACACACCCCCCCTTCTTTTTTTTTTTTTTTTGCGGGAGGAGGGACAAAAGGAGGAGAAGGAGAGAATCTTAAGCAGGTTCCATGCCCAGCATAGAGCCCCATGCCAAGTTGGATCTCATGACCCTGAGATCATGATCTGAGTTGAAATCAAGAGTCAAACACAACTGACTGAGCCAATCAGGCGCCCCACAGAAACCCATACACACTATTTTAAGCAAATAGACACAAGAAAATGATATTCTGTAAGTAAAATACCAGATAATAATATTCTATGTAATTTAGCATTCTATACATAACCTCAAAAGAAAAAAAATAAATCGAAGTGTTTAAAATAAATTATTGTTCATATAGTGGGGTTGTGGATTTGTGTTTTCTATCTTGTTCAGAGGGGGCCTCCAGAAGATCCATCTAAACTGGTAACTTTCCAGTCACAAGGCTCTGGCCTCTGGTAAAATGCCCTGCTTTGGGTCCTTTTGGTCTTTGGACATTTGAAAATGACACATGAAACATTCATGGAGAGTGGGGTTTGAAGCCAGAAACTCCACAGTGTGAGGTGTGGGTTTGAATCCCTAATCTCTTATCCCCTAACTAGCTGTGTGACTTACGTTAAGTGATTCAACCTCTCTGAGCCTTGCTTTCTCCATCCCTGAAATAGAGAAGACAATACCGACTCTACAGATTTGTGGTGAGGCTTCACAGAAGCAATGTGAGAGAAAGCTCAGCCCTCAGGGATCAGGAAATGATGAACTCTTCTTCTTGTCCGGGAGGTTCTGGTCTAGCTTCTACCACTCGTGTACTGCAGGATTCTTCTGATCCCCATTTTCTTTTCATAAAAAGTTGGCATCACATTAAAAAGTCTCTCAAGTAACTGATTTGTATAAAATCACAATTCTAATTCTCATATCAAGAGAAGAGAAACTAGAAGCTGCTTGTGTGCTCTGCTCACTATCTTTGCGTCTGGGACTATGTGGTAAGGATAAGGAAGTATAGTATATCTACCATATGCAAATGACCCATTTTCCGAGTATTGGGGGGGAAAATAGGATTCCACTAAAACTAAATTCAACATGTTTATCTTAAATGATTCAGAGACATGGTTACAGTGCAGGCACTGATAAGGGGGTAGAAAGAAGAGACTTGGATTCGGATCCTTACAAAGTGGTCCTTACTCCTTCCTCACCAAATGGCATTGGAGAAACAATCGGTTTGTATAAGCCTTATTTTCCTATCTTTAAAATAGAAGAGAGATTCCTACTTTGCTGCAAAGTTTAAATGTGGTACACATAGAAAATAGGATTTGTAATGCCCAAAACACATCGTACGTACTTACAGAATGTTATTTTCTTTTTTGTCATCTCATTCACTTCCCTGCAACTAACCCCCATAATTTCCCTCCAGCAATTCCAGTCTTACTAGATAAAAAGGCTTCGAACAAGGATCCACAAAAGAGTTGAGTCCTACACTTGGTATTGATTAGGGTAGAGTGATATTGCTGGGAACATTCTGCACAGAAGAGAGAGCCCCTGGCATAGAAGGACCTTCTATTTCCTGCAGGGGATGGGAGTCCTTCTGATTGTGGGGATGGCTCTTCATGTTAATCATGCTCTGGTTTACAGACAGAGGAGCACCTGGAGAAGAATCAGGGAGGTACAAACGAGAAAGGCTTTTCTTTAGAGGAAGTTCAGGGAATTCAGCATTGCTGAACATAATGTACAAGGAGAGAATAGGAGTTGAGACTTGAGCAGATAACAGGGGCCAGATCAGGGAAGGCCTTACAAATAAATGGTGAGTCACTGGAGGATTTTAACCTCCAGAGTGACGTGATCGGATCAGCAGCAAGATCATTCTGTCAGCAATGTGGAGGATGAATTGAAGGGAGGTGAGACTGGAGACTTAAAAGCAGCCAGGCCATGCTTGAGACATCTTCTAAGAAATGACAAGGCCCTGAGCTAAAGTAGCAGCATGGGGAAAAAGCTGGTTTGCAAGATATTTTAGGCATTGGAAGTGGCAGGTTTGATAACTGCTTGGATACAGAAGGTGAGACAGAGCCTGCATTCAGGGCAACTCTCATGGTTCCATGGCATGGGGGCAGGCGGGGACTGGTTCAGGGCTACCTCTGACCTCCCAGATGTCTTTGCCTCCATGACACTCTTGCTCATCCTCTTTGGTGGGAAGAAATAACTTTTGAAGCAATTTCATTGCATTCTTGCTCATACCACAGTTACTTTGTGCCTTAAATGATAATTATTTGCACACATAGCCATCTCCCCCAAATTATTTTAAACCCATCAGCATAAAGATCTTGTTTACTACATCTCTGAATCCCCAGTAGGCGCTAGTCAGTTACCTTAAATATATGCCAATTGTCACTTCGTTAGAAAGATACATTCAATGGACGTACCATGTCTTCTTCTAGGCCACAGATTGAATTGTTTCTAAAGGCACTGGTCTGGGGAATGTCTCCTGTGGAGTGTCATTTATGCCTCCTGGGATGATTCGTTATTAAGCACTCTCTGATTTCTTTTCTACTCTCAAATGGTTAATTGCTTTGGATCCCTAGATCATCTTTTCCAAGCTTACTGGCACTCAGAAGAGAAATTCAAAAATATTACTCTATTTGAGATAATTAAAGCTGTGGTCTCCTCCTGCTTCTTTACATTCCTCTATGCCTTGAAGGAGATTCGATTAATCTAATACGATCTGTTTGCTTGAAAAGGTGCTGGCAGCAGGTTAGCACTCTCATTGTGTCAAGGGGACTTCAAGGGACTCTGTGGTTCTTGTATTACAGAATCTGGACTTGTGAAAAGCGGGTTTACAAGGACGACAGAGTATAATGAAAAGGATGCTTCTTGACTGGGACACAGGAAACCGAGGCTCTAGTTGGTCGTTCTGCAGACTGCCTATATGGGCTTGGGAAGATCACTTCACCATTGGGCTTCAGTGGCCTCATTTATAGAATGAGAGTGTTAGCCTAGAACCTCAGTGGAAGCTCCCAGTATCCAAATACTGTTAGCCAAGTTCAAGGGGGTTGGGCTAACCTCGTGATATCCTGGAGACTTTCTCCATCAAAGTGCACCTAGTCTTATCAGAGTGGACAGGGAGAGGCAAGGCAAACCTGGGGGGCAGTCAGGAGGGTGGGCAGGGTCTAGAAGGAGAAGGGAAAAAAAAAAAGAAAGAACGAAAGAAAGAAAGAAAGAAAGAAAACCAGACCAAGGTCCAGAGGTTTTAGGAGGCAGGCCAATTGAATAGGCAAAGCACAGGCTCTGAGGGGTATGGCCTTGGAGAGCAGGTGGTCATCTAAATAGTCAGATGGTATGGGGGAGGGGAGGTGGGGGTTGGTGGCCGCAGCAGGCAGGCAGTGAAAGGCAAAGAAGAAACACAGGAATGTGTAGTGCTCAGGAGTCAGAATCATGGAAGTCTGTCAGGAATTAGCAGGGTCCTGGCCACCTGCCTGGGTTCATGGGCAGGGCAGAGATTAAAAAAGGAGAAAGGGGAGGGGGAGAGCAAGATAGACTTCCAGCTTTGGAGAGCCTGACATATTAGGCAGGTCTCCAAAAGAGAGATTTGGGCAAAGAGGAGCAAGACAGAAGGTGAATTCTCAGAACTGGGCCACCAGGTGGGGGCTGAGTTGCAAAAGCCGAGTTATAGGAACTGGGACAAAAGGTCAGAGCTAGACTAATAGGAAGAAGGTTAATGCTGAGGACTCACATTTTTGAATTTGAGATACCATAAGGTTGCTTCTAATCCACAGCTTTTAGGAAGCAGTGATTTCTCCTGTCTTTCAACTGCCCTTCTTCTACGACTGACAGTCTCCTTTCCCTCCCTGTCTCTCTCCCCTCATTCTCTCAGCCCTCATGAGTTTCACTGAGAAATTACTGAACTCCAACTATGAAGCGTTATGGAATTTTCTCTGGAAGGATGGCTAAAACTGAAAAACTGTAAAATTACAATGCAGTGTGATGACTATAGCAGAGAGGTAAGAGGCAAGCTACAGAGAGTGCTGAGGATTAAGAAGCCAGTGGCATCCAGAGGAAGGGAAGAAGGTGTCCCAGTCACTCTATGAGCAGAGTCTGGGAGGGCCGGTGGCAGTCTGTCAGGTGGAGAGGTGGGGCAAGGGCAGCCTGGGCAGAGGGAACGGTATTTATGTGCAGGGATGGAGTTAAACAAGGAAAGGGCATGTTCAGGAGATAAGGGGTTAAGCATGCTAAGAGCTGGGGCAGTGTGGGGTTGGGGGGGTGGGAATTGCCAGAGCTTAGGGAGGAAAGTAATCCAGGAATTTTCAGAAAGCAGTTGACACTAGAGTCGATGATAAGGAAGATGACATTTTCTGGCAGAGAAGAGGGGAAGATGGCGTCTGGAAAGATAGTAACGGAACCAAGAAGGAAGTCACTGGGTACTAGCAAGAGTTGATGGGGCTGGAACCAAGGCTGCAGCACTACTGAAGATGAGCAGAAACAATCAGATTTAAGAAGAAACAAGAGATGCAGATGCACAAATCCACAACAGAACTAAGTCAGAAGTCTTTTTTAGGAGTCAGGGGCAGACAACTAGGGAATAGACCGAATCCTTTCCTCAAGCGGCAGCCTGCCCTGAGACCTTCTCCAGCTCCTCCTTCAGCGCCACCCTCACATTCTCCCAGTCTCCTTCCATGGCTTTTGTTTTTTTTTTTTTTCCTCCTCAGTTCTCCTGTCCATCATATCCCATATTTTATTTATCTTATTTATTGTCTGTCTCTTCCTACAAGAATGTAGCTTTTCAAGGGCAAGGATTTTTGTCATTTGTGGTCACTATTTTACCCATATATCCCTAGAACTTAGAATATTCCCTGATACACAGTAGTTGGTAAATACTGAATGAATAAAATCAAGGCACTAGCAGCCATGGACCAAACCTGAGAACAAGGAAAGCCTTATACTCACAGAATATTCAGTATTAAATGACCCCTTCATTTTGTAGAGACAGAAGTGATTTGCCCAAGGGCACCCACAGAGCATGTCAGGCAGATATAAGAAGGAAAGGGTCTGTGAGTGTGTGGGGTCTCATTGCCCAGGGGATGACTGACAGGCATGAAAGGAAACCGGGATGTTGGTGCCAAGGCCTGCCTATTGAAAAGACAGGGCAGCCATAGGTCAGTCCTGATGTCACAGAACTGAAACATACCGACACAAAACAGAAATCATTTGATTTCTTTGTGTAATGGAAACATACTGAAACAATTGTTTCTTTCTTCCAAGGACTATTTTCACCTATAATGTCTTTTGTCCCTATTTGTAAACCCCTCACCCACCCCACACCTGACACCCCACCCCACACTCACATCCACATTGTTATAAGAATATAGGATCTTCTGAACGTGGACATCAGATATCAATACTGCATCTTTTCCATAATAATAGTGTTTCTGTTTCCTTACCTTTCTCTTTATCTCTCAGTAAATACTAACACTTAGTAAACACCAAGCCATTAGTATATAAAGTGTGAAAGACAATATTTGGTTACTTTTCATATCTAGAAGTGTTAGAAGATTCTAAGAGTTATAAGAATTTGAAGATGGTGTGAAAAGTCAGATTACCACTTCCTTTTTCACCAACTCATTCATTTGTCCATTCTTTTCATCATTCATTTATTTTCTTATTTGACTCCCATTTCCTTCATACCTACCAGCTGTAGATGATTGAGCTGTTGGGAGTACAAAACTAAATCAAGGAGTTTACAGCCTGGTAAAAGAGATAAGGAATAAGGCAAACTTTAACTTCCAATCATTCAATAAAAACATATCTATTTGGCATTCTACTTATTTATATTTCAATAATTTAACAAATACTGACCCAATAGCTACTACCTATCCAGGCACTGTTTTGGACAATGCGGATCCAATAGGAAATATGACAAATACTAGTCCCTGCCCTTCATGAAATTCCATGCTGGTTGAGGAAGCCGGCAGTTAAGTGTTTGCAGTGTGTGCTACAGTGGGAAAATGTGCTGGTGCTAACTTTGCTCAGGTAATAAGGGAAGCTTCTTTAAAGAGGTGATATTTGAGTTGACCTCTGGATGTTGAATAAAATAAATAACCTAGATAGGAGGAGGTGCAATGTAGGAGAAGAAGTCTAGGTAATAAGAACAGCAGGTGTGGAGGCCTTGAGACAGGGAGGGCATTTCTTATTAGTAGAGAGACAGAAGGCCAGTGCAGGTGACTGCAGCAGAAGGGATGTGAGACTGCAGAGCATTATATATAAAAAGCCATAAGCCCCCTGGTGATTTCACTCTTCTTCTCCAGAGCAATGGGAAATCAATAAACATTATAAGCACAGGAAACTAATGATGGAATTTGAAATTTAGAGGTTGGAGTGGAGTAAGGCAAAAGTAGATAGAATAGAAAAAAAATAAGGACTGTAAGAGAAATGTAGAAATGTAACCATATAAATTGAGGAGACTAGATTATATCCTTCTAAGAATGTTGAAGAAGTGTTCATGGAGGAGATAGCTTTGGACCTGGGCTTTGAAGAAGAAATGAGACTCAGAAATGCAGGCATGGAAACTGACTTGTCAAGGGTGTTTCCAAGAGAAGATCATCATGTGGAAGGTCAAGGGAATGTGAAAGCATAGGTGATGTGTGGGGAACAGCAAGCCAATAGAGAGACACCAGAATTACACAAGTGAGAAGTAGATTGAAAAGTAGAAGTAAGGGTAGAAAGGCTTGGGTATTGTGCTATTTGAATTTTATTATTTAAGCCAACAGGAAAAACAAACAGGAGTCATTGAAAGATTCTGAGTCCACAGTCACATTCTCAGACCTGTTTTCAGGGAGATTAATCACACAGCAAGGTGTAAGGGAATTGGACAGGAGAGAGGCTGGAGGAAATGAGAACACTTGGGAATCTAGAGTAGTCTAGTCTTGCATGTGGATGGTGGCCGTGGGATGAAAATTCAAAAGATGTTAATGGAGATGAAATGAACAGACTAACAACTGACTGGTCTCCAGGGAGCATGGAAGAAGTCTAAAGACTTCATACTCTTGTCAGTACCTTATTGTATGTGTTCTTGTACAAACCTTTGAGATAGGTTATAAATTTGGTGCCCTGGAATGCAGACCAATAACCACACGATATCTTGCCCACACGCCACTGATAGCTGTGTTACTAATGTAGCAGTTTTTGGGTGACTCCCAAATGGACTAGATTTTAAATGTTAACCTACTAACAATTATCTCCGTGTCCTATTAGCAATCAGCTGAACCATCTGTTCCTACCAATATAGGATACCTTCTGGAAAATGAATTGAGGATGGTGAAATATTGCATGTTTAAAAAACCCAGACCGAGAACATTATTTTAGAGCACTGCATTCTCTGGTGAAGGGGAAAGATGTGGGAAGGAATTTCTTCTTTTCTGTTATATAAAGCTTATGCTAAGATACACAGGATATATAATGAGTTCTATGACTTAATTTTGTGTTGCCAACTCTTTTTCTTTTTTTTAAGTGAAAGACTAATCATGAAATGATTCAAATGGGAAGGCAGTGCCACCAGTGGAAAAAAACCTAGACTCAAGAGTAAGAAAAGGAAATTTGAGCCTATCTATGTTATGTGTTAGTGATATAATCTATGCTTTTACTTAATATCTCTCAGTCTTAGAATTCCCGTCTATAAAATGACCATACCAGCACCTGCCTTGCCTAAGTCATAGAGTTGTTGTGAGGATCAAGTGAGTTGATGTATGTGAGAGAGAAGCCCCGATATCATATCATCAGACCTGAAAGCTCCTTGATTGGAAAAATCCAGACTATCATTGCTCTGTGAACCTCTAAACGTATATCACTGGCCAACAGAGGGTTATTGTTATGTGAGGTGTAATCAAGTTCGATCGATAAAAAAAAAAAACTTTATCACAAATGTGTGAGTTCTTCGTCACAGCTCCAGAATAATGGGTCATGGTATGTGTCTCACTGCAGTCAGTGTGCGACATCTGTGCTGTGTAGAGCAGTGTATTTTAAAGTGTGGCGCCTGGACTTGGAGCATCAGCAACACTGGAAACATGTTAAAAATGCAAATGATAGGGACGCCTGGGTGGCTCAGTTGGTTAAGCGGCTGCCTTCGGCTCAGGTCATGATCCCAGCATCCTGGGATCGAGTCCCACATCGGGCTCCTTGCTCGGCAGAGAGCCTGCTTCCTTCTCTCTCTGCCTGCCACTCTGTCTGCCTGTGCTCACTTTCTGACAAATAAATAAATAAATAAATCTTTAAAAAAAAATGCAAATGATAGGTACCCACCCTCGACCTAAACTGAATCAGGAACTCTGCAGGTGGCACCAAGCAGTTTGTGGTTTAAAAGTCCCTCCTGGGAGCACCTGGGTGGCTCAGTGGGTTAAAGCCTCTGCCTTCAGCTCAGGTCATGATCCCGGGGTCCTGGGGATGGAGCCCTGCATTGCATCCGGGCTCTCTGCTCAGCAGGGAGCCTGCTTCCTTCCTCTCTCTCTGCCTGCTTCTCTGCCTGCTTGTGATCTCCATCTATCAAATAAATAAATAAAATATTTTAAAAAATAAAAATAAAAAAATAAAAGTCCCTCCTGGAAATTCTGATGCCTTGAATTTTGAGAACAACTGATAGAGAGGGAAGAACGCAAGCTCTGGAGTCAAATCCTAGCTCTGACCTTTAATCATGCAATGACCTTGACTTATTCTTTAAGGACAGCTGCCCAGAGATTCCCTACTGTGGTGGAGGACTGAGAAGGACAATATAGATATATTTTACTCCCCTTAAAATACTAGCCTACTAACTAGGCCAACCATCATATTTGTTAGTTCTTCTGCCCACATAAAGCTTTTCCTTCTTTCTCCCCTTCTTCATTTTTTTTGCAAAATTTTTTTTGGTTGGAAGTAATTTTCCAAGAATAGAGCTTTTGGTTAAGCACTTGGACCATAGAGAGGAATGGCTCATCTGGAAACTCGAATATACTAGGAAAAAAACAAAGCCAGATTTTGTTTTTGACATTGAAAACAGAGTTTTCAAAGTGTATGGGTTACTCCTCAGAAAAAATATATCTTATGCTATTAAAATTTATATCAGTCTATATATTTCATAAAGGTTTATCTGTTTCAGATGAACCGGGCATGAAAATGAAAGACAGCTTCTGTGAGATGGCTTGGTTCTCTTCAAAAGTGTACCTATAGCTAGAGTTCATAGTAGTGTAGTTATTTGGAGTCACTACTCAAAATGATCCTATTGCTAAGCACAAAGATTAATGCATATGACCAAGTCTGGGTCCAGTATACTTTTTTCTTCTGCTGGAAATGAGCTCCATAGGTATTTACATTGAATACTAAAATGTTAACTAAGAGCACCAAAGAGGAGCACCAAAGAGGGTGGCTCAGTCATTAAGCCTCTGCCTTCAGCTCAGGTCATAATCCCAGGATCCTGGGATAGAGCCCCACCTTGGGCTCCCTGCTCAGCAGGAAGCCTTCTTCTCCCTTTCCCACTCCCCCTGCTTATGTTCTCTCTCTCATAGTCTCTATGTCAAATAAATAAAATCTTTAAAAAAGAAAAAAAAAAGAAAAAGCACCAATGAAATCCTTAAGGAAGCTGCTGAGACGATGAGGCCAGAGAGACTGATCTATGCAGTGGCTAGAGGGAACCTACCACTTGTCATGCACTGTGCTGAGTGCTGGGGTAGCGAAGTAAGGAAAAGAAAAACAGTTCCTGTCCTCATTGAAGGAAAAACGTAGCGGGAGAAGGACGTTAAACAAATGACCACAAAAATAACAAAATTATGAGTTGTGATAAATTCCACGAAGAAAACAGCACATGGGGTTTTGAAAGCATGTAGCAGGAAGAACCATAAGTCTCTGCCCTGAAAGAGTTTACAGACTTCTTTAACGTGCTTTGCATTTTGTATGCTCAAAGTTGGTCTGTGTAGTCCGTTATTGCTACTCATAGGACAGAAGGAGCAGAATTTTATCTATAGTTACCTAAATTTACCTTTCTTGCTACCTGTCCTTGGGAAATTTACTTAATCTCACCAGGGTTCAGTTTTCTCAACCATCAGATGGAACAGAAATGCCAACCTAGTAGGGGTGTTGTGAAGATTAGACAGAGAAAGACCTGTGTGTGCTTGGCACATGGTAAGTGTTGAATGGATATGTTAGCTGTGTGAGCCCAGAGGAGGCAGAGGGGAAGGAGGAGGGTGACGAGATAATTTGAATTTCTGTACTCCTGATGCTCAGACTAATATTTGTTCCTTAACAAAAAGTATGTACATCAGTGTTATAACCAAAATATTAGAAAAAAAATTCTTAAACACCCAAAAAAGTAATGTCTAAAATCTGTCGCCTCGTCTATTTTTTGCCTATGTGCTAACAGAGTGCAGAGTGTTTTAACAGGAAAGGATGAGGGGAAGATGCTTAGTTTCAAGTTCTGGTCTGCCCTTTAGATGATAACAGAATGGTGATACTCAAGTTTCTATGTTTCTAGCTATTGATCAAGGACTCTAGAAGAGGGCTTTCCTGTGAGAATGGACACAGGCATAAGGAGACATGTCAGAAAGACATGCTGACTAACACCGAGGTCCTGAAACAAGTAGGACAACAGCCAAGTCAAGAGAACTAGGCTTTATTGGGTAGCCCTCACTTCCAGCCTGCCTCTACTTCTCCAATGAACTGTATGGTCTAGTTCATCTTATGGGCCTCAGCTTTTTCTTTTGTATAGTAGGGATGAAAGAACATATTTATCTAATAAATTTTGTTTCCTTTATGGGATTGCCCTCCTTCAGGTAAATGTAATAGTTTACTGGAGGATAGTGTTAAATGAGATGACATATATGAATGGCTTTTGGAATTTGAAAGCCTGAAGTCAACCTAAGTTTACTGATCACAGTGTTGCTCTTCTAATTCAGGCCTTATATTGTTAAGTGAAAATCTCTGTCTTCCCCAAACCATTTATAAGCCCCTCGAGTATTGAGAGGATGCCATTTGTTTTCATGTGTCTAAAGCAGGATTCCCAAGCATGTATTGAGTGAGCTATAGAGAATCGATCCTATTTGGAGAAATCAGAAGAGGTGTTTAGAGAGGCAGAGGAGCACAGCATTTCTAAGGGGTGACATAGTGACAAACGAGGGTAAGTAGCTTCTGTAGACAAGAATACAGCCAGAGTAGCAGAGCAGACCTAGTAAGCAGAGAGTTCACATTTGTTCATGAAACCAAAGTTCAGGCAAAGATAAGAAACTTGGACATTTGCAAAACCATAAAAAAGTATAGCCATTCTCTACTTAGTTTTATTTACTGAATAAACTTCTAGTGAATTTAACAAAGGACAAATATGGATCATGGTTCCTATCCTCAAGGAACCCACCATCTACTGAAGCAGGGAGCAACATGCATATTGTACAATTAGAGAAGGTCTGAGAAGGAGGTATCTACAAAGGGCTCTGAGATTAAAAACTATCCCCCTGGGGAGGCCAGGGAAGGCTTCTCAGGAGAGTGAAGCTTGAGTATAGAAGGAGCAGCACCAGCAGGACACTGAAGTGTAGAAGGAAGCAAAGGCAATTCCGAACATTTTCAGTTCCTGTTTTCATGTAAGTGAGCTGTCTTAAGAAAGGTTCAGATTCTGGCTTAAGTAAAAAGATGCGTATCCTCATCATAGACATAATTAAGATCCCAGTTAATGAATTTGTTGATGATTCCTTCCTTTTCTTATCTTTTCTTTTTTTTTTTTTTGCATACCAGCCTTAGTTTATTCTTTATAATATACATATTAAAAAGTGAAAATGTAACGCTGTAACTGAGAAAGTACCATAGAGTTTCGAAAATGAATTCACTGTAGGAGTCTAAATAGAAAATAAAAATCAGCTTCTTAAGCTGCTTTTTTTACCGAGTGTGTTTTGAGTCAGCAGTAATTCTGGGTATAGAACACTGGGTATTGTGCTTCATAAATTGGGCTGACCCAGAATACTGATGCTACTGCTGCAACAGAGATCATATGGCCTCTTATTTGCACAATAAGGATTGTGTACACACTACCTCTCTGCTCCTCACTGGAGTGTGAATAATGTCTCTGGGCTATTTTGTTTGATTTATCTTCACTCTCACCTAAAATATCTCGGAATATCAGCTGCATTGGATTTCTTAACACAACCTTAAAATGAAGATATGAAAAGAGGTTTTTAGGGGCACCTGGGTGGCTCAGTGCATTAAGCCTCTGCTTTCAGCTCAGGTCATATCTCAGGGTCCTGGGATTGAGACCCCCATTGGGCTCCCTGCTCAGTGGGGATCCTACTCCCCCGCCACCTCTGCCTGCTGCTCTGCGTATTCTTTCTGTCTCTCTGTCAAATAAGTAAAATCTTTAAAAAAAAAAAAAGAGGTTTTAATAAAAAAGAAATGTATACTGCAATGTGTATATTGCAAATCCATAGTAAGCTTAGGGGTCTTAAAAATCCTCATTCCTATGGGATCCTCCATTTGAGGGGTAGAAGTAGAAAGAGAACAGCAGTGTTTCCTGGCTTTCTGGTCATCATTTATCTTCCTGTGGCATATTTCCAAAACACCCTAGATCACTGGCATGAGCTCCACTCTTGCTTCTTCATAGTGCCACTCTATAGTATCTGTTTCCTCTTTCTCCTGTTCCTTGACCCTTTTGTCCTTGGCTTTCTTCCTTGTTCTCCAGGCCTCTGATTCCATCCACACATTGCCTTTGAAAGAGCTTTCACACATAATACTTGGCCAACACTCCCTCTACAGGTGATCTGATGAATCCACTACAATTACCCCAGCACAGTTAGATCTTCAATTCTTGTTATGTCCCCAAAACCTGTGTATCATCTGGTGAAAAGAACTGTAGCAGCAGTAGAAGGAAATCTTTCAGATCGGAGCCATTTTAAGTAGCAGTATCACTTGGATTCCCATAGTCTCCTTTTCCCTAGATGGAATTCACTGTTATAAAAATAAAGCATTGTGAAGAAAGAGCTCATGTATAATTGATTTTTGCATTAAAGCAAATTATGGTTCATTTGTCCCAGATGAAAACAGAACCATTGTTAATTTCCACAGACTGACAAAAGCCTTTTTTTTCTAATCTAGACGAGTAGTTATTACAACTTGTAAAATCCGATAATGAGTCTGAGTCCTTAAAAGTAGAAAGGAAAGGGAAGATGTCAGCAGAACATTAGTGGCTTTATTGAATATACTTTCCCATGGTTCAAAGTTGGTGTACAAGGTGGTGTAGGCAAACTACTGTAACAGGCAACGGTGACTTCATGCAGTAAAGGCCTATAGCTCTCATCTCAGTGACCACTGCCATTAGCAGTCGGATTCTGGGCACCTTTGTCACTGTCACTCCCAGCATTTGACCTCCAAGATTGTGAAATGATAGAGAGGGCTAGGAGAATTCTGTAGGAAGTTTCATGACAAGGCCGAGCTTGTCCTGCTTCTACTCTGCCCACATTCTTTTGGGAAGAACAGAGTCAGTGGTACCAATCTAACTGTAACAGAGACTGGGAAAAGTCATTGTCTTGTGAGTCCAGAAAAAATAAAAAAAAAAAGGAAACAATTTGGTGAACACAAAGCAGACAGAATTTTGTCATTGTTAATGAAGTGATTATTTTATAAGTCACCAATATAATTCCCATCCCTTTTTTCTGTTCCCAAAAGAAATCTGCCTCAAGAAGCTTTAATGAAAAGAGGTAGCATATCTAACAGTTAAAAGCAAGGACTTTGGAGTCATATCAACCTTAGTTCAAATTTTCCTTTACGTTTGCTAACCTTTTGCCTTCTTTGAGATCTTCTTCCATATTCGTGAATTTTCTCATCCATTCTTTGGGAACTACAGTACCTATAAATAAGGATACTGTGATAATAGAATGAGATAATATATGTAGCATAGGAAGTAATTGATGAATGACAGTGTAACTATCTGGATGATTAGTAAAGACAGTGTGAAGGAAATGAATGTAGGTGACATCTACCATTAGGCCTCATCTAGTGCCTTACATTTAGGACATTTTCTTTCATTCAGACTATAAGCCATTTTCAAAAAAAGGCAAGTCACATAATAAAGGAAATGGGTGAGGAGAAAAACATCCTTGGTTATGGTAGTTTTAGCAGAACTTTACAGGTTTTTAATTTTGTGGGGGTGGGGGTTGATAGCTGCCCAGTCCACTGGAATGTGATGCCTGTCTTCCCAGTGGCATGAGGATGACTCACCAGAGAGGTTGTTTTTGCCAACTCTCTCTTCTCATCTGTACCCGGGAGGAGGCCTGCTTGTACCTCTTAGGCAGAATGGTGTACTGAGGTTTTTGCCTCCCTAATTTCTGTGAAGTGTGCTTTCTCATTGATGTATGCACATAAATCACAGATATTGGCAAAACAAGTAAAATATTAAGTCTAGGGCTAAGGTGAATTTATCACAATTAAATAAAAGTGTTCTCAGTCTGTGCCCAGGTAGGAAAGCAATTGTGTCATCTGGTACCTAATGTTTTCTTTCTTTGTGTTTAGGAAAGGAAGAAAGAAAGAAAGAAAGAAAACAAAGAGGAAGGGAGGAAGGAAGGAAGAAGGAAGTACATTTATTTATTTGTTCTAAAGTGTCCTTTATGAGAACTTCCTGATGAGATATGGTTAAGTACTTTTATTGGTAATGTTTCTCATTTTTGCAATGAAAACCAACTGTAAAGATATTTAGCTCATGTAAATCTAGTACTTTGAATTTACAAAGTATCTTCAAAGCTCTTCCTGGGAACTCTTCACTTAGCTGAGATAATTTTATTTATGGGGGCCAAAAGTGGAGCCATAACTAAAATATATTTAAATCATAAATATGTAAATTGAGTATATGGTTAACATTATATGGCTGAATGCCAACGGCCAAAAGGGGGAAAAAAAAAAAAAAACTCAGGTCCCTTAATTTCTAGGTCCAAATACTCCTATTAGAACAGTCTGTCTTGTATTAGCCCTCTTATTGTTTGATGCCTCATCGTGATTCTGTAAATGTTATAGGAGAATGACATACAGAAGATTATCTCATCTAATGCACTGCCCTTGGGCAGTTGAATGATATGATCAAACAATTCAAGTCAAAGATTTTTGTTTCTGGTACTACGCTGGATTAGTTTATTTAGGCCATCTCTCCCTCTGGCCACAACTAAAAATGTTGGATGTAGCATTTTTTTAAAAAAACATGCAAACAAAATTTCTTGAAAGTGCCAACAACTAGCAGGGTAAAAGAGTTATCAGGCAGAAACCTAACTACTTGAAGGCAGGGATGACGGGAGGGCTGGTGTTGCACTAAAGCCACTCTACCCTGAGGAATTTGTTGCACCACGTGCAAAGAAACTTTGAAACTGACCCATAAAGAATGCAGACTGGAATTGTAAGATATAAATTATAGTCACCCTTATTGTTTAAATTAATTAAAGACAAGGTTGAGTAAATAGTACATGAAACTATAAAAAAACTGTCCCAGCAGATTTGAAAAACAAAAAAAGAACTTAAAGAGAACTTCAAAAAAATAAATAAAATTAAAATTAAAGATGATGTTGAGAAGTATAAGGGTCGATTAATCAAAGCTGAAGAGACCTTGAGAGACCTAGGAGGTCACTCAGAAGACATTAGGCAGAGGGCAGAAACAAAGAGGAAATACAGAAAGCTAAGACATGTTGCTGACAGGTAAGAAGGGTTGCGAAGTATCTAAGAGGCGTTGTAGAAGGAGAGGATGTGAGGGTGTGGCAGAGGCAATAGTTGAAGGGAGAAATGGCCAAGAAGTTTCTGGACTTGATAAAACGTGTGAATACACAGATTCAAGGAGATTCATGAATCCCAAACAGAATTTTAGAAGTCTACAGCTGGGTATGGCATGGTGAGGACACAGAACAGCAGACACAAAGGGATATGTCAGTACTAACTGAGGAGGAGGGCAGTGTATATCTCAACATATGCTGAGAAAATAACTCTCATTCTAGAATCATTTCTTTAAAATATAAAGGCTAAATAAAGACACTTTGGAAAAACAAAACCTGGGAGAGTTTGTTGCCAGCAGACCCTCACTAAAGAACTTTCTATAACATGCCTCCTAGGCAGAAGGAAAGTGATCCAAGTTGGAAAACAGAACCTGCCAAAAGAAGAACAAAGTGCCATATATGTGAATTAATCTAAATGAATATATATTTTATAAAATAATAATAATGGTTATAGGACTAAATAAGATAGCCAAAATATTGTCAATAATAATATATTAATAATCTGTATATATTAATAATATATTTGTAGGAGAGTAAAAGTGTTGACAAAGTTTAGACTTTGATAAGTGTGCATGTTATAATTCCAAAGGTAAACACAAAAAATGGAAATAATAAATCACATTAAAAAAATTCAAAACAGAAGGAAAAAAAAGAATAAAGGAGATGTAAAACAAGTGGGGCAAGTCTAAAGCAAACATAAGAATGTAGCTAGGAAAAAAAAAAAAGAATGCAGGTAGAAAGCCAAATACGTCACTCATTTCATGTTCATAAACCACTACCGCACAAAACCAGATAGCTGCACCTCACAATATAATGGTAAGCGGAATACACAAGTTACCAAATAATAAACTTTACGTGACTCTGTTTCTACATATTTCGAAATAGGTAACACTGTGCTATATTGTCAAAGGATTCAGGGTAATGATATCTGTAAAGGAAAACAAGGATGTAATTATTACAGAAGTCAGGGGAGCAGTTACCCATTCTCAGTCAGAAAGGGGAATATTTAGGGAGTGGCCCTGTGTAATTTTCTTTAAACTGTACATATATGTTTAGTATATTTTTCAATATATGCTTTACATATAAGTATCTTCCCATAAGAACTGTTAAAAGATAGACAAATACATACATAAATGATGTTTTATACAGAGTTTCCTTGTGTTTTGTACTTCTTTAGACCAGACTTCCAGAATGGAAATCAGTGGGTCAGTGATAGTAATTTTTAGCATCCTTAATGAAAATGGTTCGAAGCCAACTCTCTCTGATTTCTAGGTCATCTTCTTACACAGTACACATTACATCCCACATATTCTTAAGTTGTTTACCAAAATCTTTTTGTCACCTTCTAGTGCTACCAGGATTGTATCATTACCAGAATCTTTCTATGTCACCAATACTATCATTTAAAAATATCCACTTTCAAGTGAACTTAATAGGCAATTACTTTGCCTATTCTCAGGTGCATTTGTGCCATGTTAACAATAACTTTTCATTTTAAGGAAGTATAATAGAATGTGCCTTCTGGACCCACGTTGCCCAGATCAATATCCTAGCACTGCCAACAGCAGCTGTATTAGCTTGGGCCAGCTATTTTACCCATTTCTCAGTTTCCTCATCTGTAAAATGAGGGCAATAACAGAATCAATTCCATAGGCTTGTTGAGAGAATGAAATATAAATGCCTAAAACAATACCTGGTACATTTTAAGTACTTGATACTTGTTTGTAAGTATTTATTGCAAGAGTAGACCAAAACGGATTTGAGCTCAGTACAAATCACATCCTTACTAACAGCATACATGTGATCAGGAAGACATCCCACAGCCAACCTAAAAGACAGATACTCGCCACTCCTCCATGACCATTGTCTAACTCATCTCATCAATGCTCTTCTCTTAGAATGTTAGTGCCAACCATGGGGAAAATGAACCCGAGGGAGGATCAAGAATGTTTTCACTCACTCATTTAGTTCAGTAATGAATTCCTGAGCTACATGCCTGGCTCTGCAGTAGAAATGTGGAATGCGATAGTTTGCAAGACAGTGCACACTAGCAGGGGAGAGAAAAAAAATCTAAATATTGGAAGAAGAGGCACCTAATACAAGGGATCAGGTTAACAGGAGATCCTAGCCTCATTCAAGACATCAAAGAAAGCTTCCTGGGGTGTGTGTGGCAGGCGGGTGGGGTGGGGGGGGGGGAAGATGACATTCAGTATTTACCACTGTATGCGTCTCTAACAGATACATTATCTCATCCTTCGTTCTTCACAAAGACCCTATTAGCTAGATGTCCAATCCCTATTTCAGAGATGGGGGAACAGAGATTCAAACAGGATAACTGGCTAGATAGGAATTCTATGGGATTCTCATGAAATGAAAAATCTACTTAGGTGGCACTTACAGTTCTTTCTGTCCTCCCTTAGCATGCAAAATCTAGTACCCACGGTGAGCCTAATTCTAGCACACAAATCATCAACAGCAAACAGCTGCTTTGACTCTTTTTTTAAGGCATTAACAGGAAATCCCAAGCTAAATTTAAATGGGGCTTTTAGGAAGAAACAATTCAAGGAAAAATAATCAGCATCTAGTTGTGTTTGCCCTCCATTAAGAAGTCTCTGAATACAAGCGCTATTAAATGCTTCAAAACCATTAAAATTCACATCTTTGCTGGCCTTCCATCCTTGGTTTGTCTTGGAGTTTCTTACCTTGCAATTATGCTTGAATTCATTAAATACTAGGTTATCCTAAGGGATGTGTTTCTTGATATTCCTTGTTAAAATAACGCAAATCCTGGTTATTGAAAAGAGAAAATACCAAAACCATTTGTCTGAGTTGGTTTTGGGTACAAATAAAACTAGGCTGCCTTATTTTTGGGTAAAACAAAAACTAGGCTGATTCAACCCCTTCCCCTGAAATGGGTACCATTGTCAGTGGTTTCTTGGGTATCCTTTTATTGTTTCATTGTAATTCAAATATCTCAGATTTGTTCCTCTCCACAAAAGAAGGTAACAAGATATACAGACTTGTCTGCACTTGAGATTTTTACTTAATGATGTATCTTCAGTATCTTCCCATATCAGTGTTTGTTTTTTTAGAGCTTTCCACGGTATGGATATAACCTAATATATTAAGTAGTTTTCAACTGATGACTATTTGGCTCATTTTTAATTGTTTGCTCTTACAAGTAAACTTAGGGACATAAGTGCTCACTGCGTATGTGTGCATTCCTAAATTCCAGCCTTGTGGATGGGATGGGGCTGGGGGAATGTGCCTGGGTTATAGAGAGCAAGGGCAGAATTAATAGAAGCCATTTTCAGGCCTGAACCTTAAAACTATTCTGTGCAACTCTCCTATGCCCTCTTCTCCTGTAAAGACCCCTTGGACAACATGTGTTCCAGATGGTGTCATTACAAGATGAAGGAGACTTACCCTGCTAGCACTGGGGGGCAAAAAAAGGGTCATCGTGTTAGGTGCCTGGGATTTTGTGGGTTAGTACAGCATCACATACTGCTTCCTGACTCATGCAAACCTGTCCCTTCACTTGAGTGCAATTACATTTATGGAGTAAGTTCCCCAAAGTAGAATTTCAGACTTAGCGCTAGCTTTCCCTGCTCCCAATCTCTAGATTTTCAGCAGACCCTCTAATTTATCCTCTTGCTTCTCATTTCTGACCCTGGCCTTGCATTCCATCGGCACTGCCTTGATGTTTACCCTTCCTGTTTACCCTCTGATGGTCCCCTTGTTGCTGATCTTTAGCTCTCTCAACTGTCCATGCACAATGCTGTCAGACTCATGTTTCTCTCTGCTCTCAGAAATAATGCACTTTTTCCTGACCCCCCCTAAAATTTTTCTTAACAGTTGCCAACTGCCTCCAGGCTCAGTTCTAGATTTTTCTAGCCTGGCATTTAAGCCTGCCCACACTAACATTTAGAAGATAGTTAACA
This sequence comes from Taxidea taxus jeffersonii, assembly GCA_003697995.1. Lineage (NCBI taxonomy): Eukaryota > Metazoa > Chordata > Mammalia > Carnivora > Mustelidae > Taxidea > Taxidea taxus. The sequence goes on from ML104784.1 coordinate 210,589, forward strand.
GTACAGTGTCCAGCATGGAGTAGGTACTCAGTAAATGGTGGGAGCTCTTATATTTTATAGCTGCAACTAGACAGTGCCTTGTGGAGGGCTGACATTCAAAAAATAATTTCTGGTCAGTGGACTTTATTAGGGAGAATTCATGACTCACTAAATTGCATTACCATAGGATTCCTTGACTTTTCCTCTAACAGCATGGTTTTAAGGTTAATATTCGTAGTGTGTTGCTTAATCAGAGGCTTGGATGGTGAGGCTACAGAGGAGTAGCTCAAACAATCCATTAAACATCTAGGGAAGCATTCCTTTGTACCTGGGGTGGATTATGCAATAGTGCTATGGCATCCAAGGATGGTGGTACCACATAAGGCAATATGAAAAACAATGTATCACACTGAATATTCACATTAGCTTCTATACCTAAAAGACACTGCTAACTCATAATCAAGTTAGAATAGCTGTTTTTAGCATTTTTAAGTGTAACATGCCAAGACATGATTATTTGCATGTTGTTAACCCCCCCCATGCATTCGAAGTGAGCCTGTACATCATCCATGTTTAACAATATTTTTGGGATGAATGTGATGTTCCAGCAAGAGATAGCTGCATTTCTGTAACATGGGAATGATGAAGGAGAATTTTATTTCTGTTGATGTGGATGTTTATTCAAAAAACAGAAGTATTTTTAAATGTTGGTTATTTTTCACATTGATTTAACTGATTTAAGTGAAGAAAATGTGTGAAATTATTCTGAAGCATAAATCCAGTTGTCTTGGAAACTTTGGGAGATAAAAATTGAAAACAAGATATTGTCATGCTTAAACTGCAAGGGATCTGAATATAAATCACCTCTAAATTTCTCTATATTTTTTCCAGTATAAACAAAATTCATTATTAAGGACCAGAAGATACTAAGGACATGGTGGATGTAAAACAGTGCATATTTTGTAATATATTTTATTTATATCACCTGTCCAGAAAAATCTGTCCAGAAAAATCTAAATCCAGCATTTTGTTACTGATTTGGGACAGATTTTTTGTGGAGGTTCAATGGAGTCAAGCAAAAGTTAGTCCATCTGTCTGTTTGTCTCTCTTTCTTGCTAGTAATTTCACATTTGTTTATGCTTTAGGTAACTGTGCCCAAGTGCTGAAATCCCATTTAATGCTTAATCAGATTACAAATTTTAAATGACACAAACAAATAACATACAATGAAATGTTGTTTGTACTGGGCTTTACTGAGGAAATCTCAGCGCTGTTAGCAGGTTCTTATGAAATGACCCCTCCCAGCAGCATTATCTGTAGAGATGCCCACGGTGCTCTCTGATACTTTGCAGAAAATAAAAAGCAAGTAGGGAGCTGATGCATTCTTTCACAAAGGCTTTTATAAGCAACAACCTAGTCTAAGTGAAAGCCATGGAAATTAAAGCACATCCTTTAGTAGAGGCAAACAAACTGTCTCTGAACTAAATATTTCAAGGAGAAAGTGGAATCCGTAAGATTGTAAAAGTGGCATCTAGGATTTGTTATGTAGTTAGCATAAAAAGGGATCCACGTTTAATCAGAAGCAAGAATGATTTTATTTAGCAGAACTATTACTAGTGACTTTTGTTAATACACTTGATCTTAGCCGAAAGGCTGAGAAGCGATGACTTTTGTTAATAACAAAGCAAGTTCCTTCTGTATATTTCTACTCCCAACCCTTACATCCGCTGGCTAATTTTCAGTTACCTTTTTCTCCTTCTTTCCTTCCTTTCTTTCTGATCTCAAATTACACACTTCTCTATCGTGAGGTTTCTTTACTTTTCTGCTTTTTTCTAGTAGCCAAGGATGTGTTCTTTCAACTGTGACCATTCTGGAAACACAGGATATTGAATAATTATAAACTATAATGTATACATTTTGACTTTAAATAAGTTAGGCAGATATAAATTTAAAAAGGAGTCACTATCCTCTTTACAGTTATCCATCTCCTAGGGAAACAACCCTCCCACTCCCTCTCCCTACCCTCCCTACACCACCAGCGCACATGTGTGCACACACATACAGCAACCCAAAGAACAGCGGGAGGTCTCCTGCTATTAGACCACACTTCTAGTTTCCCCCCTCTAGGCAGCTTAGCAAATTAGTAGAAATGGAAGAGATGTGTTCTTGTTTGGATGGGTGCTTTGGAATTGATAGTTTTTAAAGATTTTATTTATTTATTTTGGAATTGATAGTTTTTAAAGATTTAGTTTCATTCACCCGATAGGATCTATAGCCTCTTTTAGGAATTAATGACTTGCCCATCCAAACAATTTTATGGTATTTCCCTCCCAGGGCCTGTTACTCTTGGGGTTCTGTATCTCTGTAGGATAAATTAAGTATATATTTGTCATCAAAGCTGTTTTGCATTAAATGTCCCCTGTGCATGATTTCTCTTATGATGCTGTGTTTGAGCATGCAGGATAGAAAAGTATAATATGAGTGGACCGACAGGCAAGAAGTAGGGCGTGAGAGGAGACTGATTCTTCTGACTCACAGTTATTTCTGGTTGAGAGCTGTGAGTTAGGGTAGCTGGGTTCTAAATTTCTCAGATGGGATCAGTGAAGACATCTAAGAGTACCAGCGGTAAGAGGTGTGCGAATCACACATCTGTTTTGCAGTCTTTCTTAGCTGAAAGGGCTGAATGGTAAAGGAACCTAACACATGAAGTCCAAACTATCTTAGGTGAATTTGAGAAAAATGAGATTAGGAAAAAAAATTTTTTGGGTCCTGTCTGTTATAGCCGCAGTAAGGAGCAGCTGAAGGGGGTGGCATTAACTCTAAGAAACAAATGAGGTAGTCTTGCTAGAAGAGAAGAGAGCGCTTCGGCACTCATGATGATTTCCTTGGAACTGGTTTCAGAGAGCTTTGTAATGGGAGCCCTGGCAAGACTGTGGTCACGTGGTTAGCCGGCCTTTAATGTGGTGGTGAGTCTCCGTCAGGGAGCAGAAGAACAAACTCAAGAACCGCAGCTGGAGCTGGAGTTGGTTTGGGATAAGACTTACCCTTTCACCTTACGAGTGGAGTTAAATGGTGGAAAGATACTGGAAATGTAGGCAAGGTGAAAGGCTATTGTAGATAGGAAATCATAATCTGGCATACAAATGTAATTCTGATGTTTGAAATCCGTGGCATTTGGGGACTTTCTTGGGACAGGGAGAGGGTCTTTTATGTCTCTTTTGCATGCCCTACCATACCCAGCAGAGGACCCGCCATGTCCTCAGTTCTCAGTTCTCAGTCAGTGATGATTTCGAGGCTAGTCAGCAAAGCAAAATGTTGATCATAGCTGCCTATTTATTCTCTTATGGGAGGGTGGAGTAGTTCTTTTTTTCTGTAAGCAGTTTCTTTGTTGAATTTTTACACTTTGGGTATAATGAGAAGTATCTCGAGAAGGGGGTTTTATGCATAGCTTGAAATGTTCATATAGCCTAAAAATGTATAGAAAGTCATAGCATCATACCGGTTTAGATTCACATGAACTTGCATAGAAATTTGCAAATAATAACTTGTATTTCTCATATGATGCAAACTTTTTAATATTTTCATGTTTTTACATTGAATGACTATATAGAAAATGTACTCTTTCAAGAATATACACAATTTTCTAATGACAATGAAATCTTAGACTTTGAACAAAACTTTTCAATTCTTGGATGGATTGAGGAAATTTATCACTAAAGTATTATCAAGAGTAAGATGCTTTTCATGAGATTTTCATTGTAGTGTTAGCAATTTTTCTTTTGATGCACATTAATTGTGGTGTTAAGTTAAAAACACAACTCATGTATTTGAAAACTTCCCCACTTTATTCTTACACTAAATGCTTTGCAAGGTAATGGAGGTTTGTTGGAAAAGATGTTCATTAGGTTCACAGTAAAATGACTCATTGTTAAACAAATAAAAGAAGAGGGATGCCTGGGTGGCTCAGTTGGTTAAGCGGCTGCCTTCGGCTCAGGTCATGATCCCAGCGTCCTGGGATCAAGTCCCGCATCGGGCTCCTTGCTCGGCGGGGGGCCTGCTTCTCCCTCTGCCTCTGCCTGCCTCTCTGTCTGCCTGTGCTCTCTCTCTCTCTCTAACTAATAAATAAAAAAAATCTTTAAAAAAAATAAATTAAAAAAAATAAAAGAAGACAACCTAGCAAATGTAGAGTTTGAGAAAGTAAACACTGCATTCTCAAAAGCTCACTTACTGATTTTCATTTTTTTAAATTTAAATTCAATTAGCCAACGCATAGTCACTTACTGATTTTCATGTTTACCTTCCTTATCCAAAGAAATTAATTATCCTAGAGTTCTACCAGTATTTAGAATGAGAGTTTAAAGAAGTGAAAGTCTAAATCAAATGGAAGGAAATGCCCTGTATTAAATCTCTATATGTGGTCAACCTTGGTTGAATGCTCAAGTTAAAAGAAAAAAAAAAGAAAAGAAAAAAGAAAGGAGAAAACGTTCTAGACTCAGAGAAGGTGTGTGTTGGGGGAAAAAAAAGAGGTGAGAAGGGAAAACGCAAATAAAACAATAGTAAGAAAGAGATTAATAATCCAGAACCAAGAGTGGAATTATTATAATAGCTTTTAACTTGAAGGAAATTTCAGAAAGGTCATAGTGATGTGATAATTGATAATACTGATTTTTTTTTTCTTTTACACTGTCCCCCAAACTTGTTATATTATGGTTATAGTAATTAAACAATTAAAAAATTTAAAACTCTGTGGTAGAGCTAGTATTTATGATGTTAAATTGAGACTACCAGATTAGATTTATTCATTTCATTTATTTAATTCATATACTGAGTACTCAAAGTTAAAATACAACAACATCCACAATAGCGCTAACATTATGATCTTAAAGAGAACAAACTAAAACTACATATTAGCTGATATAGTCATGCTCATTTCTCACCTTGACTAGTGATTGCTTGTGGAATGTTGCTTATAGCCAGACTTCTCTATATCTCGGCTGACTTGAATGTTCTGAGTTTGTCTTGGTATTTTTCAGTCCTCAGAGTTCATTGTGGCTTAGGCAACTTGGTTCCCCTTAACCATGATGAGATTATTATATGGATACTTTTGTTCCACATAATCATACTCCTACAGGTTCAGTTATTTAATAATAACATAGATACACTGTGCAATAATCAGCTTCATATAAAAAATCCAAAGAAATTTCAGTTGTAATTATAAAAAGGAGCCAGCAGTAATACTTACCTTATAAAGTAGTTGGGAGGATTAAATGAGTCCGTACACACTTGTGACTAGAGAAGCATCATATAGTAAACTTCCAATACATACTGGGGTTTTTAAAGAAAATATTGTAGTATTATTACATTTTATCTACACAAGACTGGCAGTTCTCAAGTCGGTTTGGAGATCTTAGTGTTTGAACTGATCCTTATGTAATGAGGATAATTTTAATCATCTATTTAAAATGATTTGGCTTCCATAGAGGAGAGAAGAGCTAGAAATTTAAGGTTTCACTTACAGGAATGTATTTTAGCAAACCTATGAGTGTTGACACAGGACAATATAAAGTTAAAAGCAGTGTAGTAAGTGCAGAAAGCGTGAAACTTACAACAGGAACACTGGGGTCCTACGTCTTATAGACTCCCTGTGTGACTTTAGGCATATCACTTAGGCTTCCTGAGTTAAGCCTTAGTATCTGTATTTGTAGAATAAAGATCATTTTTGTGGTCCACAAACTTGTGATGAGGTTCCCTTGAAGACAGTATGTGTACATCTCAAATATACTGTCTGGCATATAGTTGGGGTTCATAAAATAACTCATAATTTATTTTTGTTAAATTATACTTGCTAAATAACTTAGTATTTAGTTTAATTGGAAGATAATATAGTGCCAAGTTTTGAAAATAAATTATATGTATTGGGGATGACCCTGCCTACAACCATTTCCCCATGATTATATTTCTCCTATTGATCACACTAAAGTTAATATACAATGCTTTCTAAAATATTTCATTTTTATTATAGAGGATTTGGTTGCCTTAGAGTCTCTGTAGCATGTTCGCCTTCAACATAACTGTAGTTTAAAAAGCCTGTGGGTTTCTGGTCCTCCATCTTCTTTTCCTTCTCCCCTCAAATGAAAGCTCCATCTGGACCTTGTCTTTACTTATATTAGGGAAAACAGCCTGTTTAAAGAAATTTATTAATTTTAAAAAGCTCTTAAACTTGGACAAAGTGATTGGTATTCTTGGTATTAACATCAATTTAAATTTACTTGAGAAAGGTCCAAAAATTCCTTCTCTTTACTTGCAGATGTGACATGGTAAACAGACAAATCTGCCCCATGGTCTAGAGTCAGCTGAGCTTGGACATAGTTATGTCACCCTCCTCACACCCTGTGCCACTCAAACTGATTATCCTAATGTCCATTTTTAACGTCTAGATTTTCAGAGATATGGAACCACCATAGTTTGATCGAATGTCAGAAGGACAAAGTAGCATCTCAAAGAGAAAGGAAGTTTGAGGGCATTTGTTCATCCACCCAATATTTAAAGAGTTCTACTACGTGGAGGGTGGTGGAGCAATGCTTTCACGATTCTGAGGGGAATTTTTCTTAACCAAAGATTCTCTAACTAGCCAAAATGCCAATCAAACATGGGAACAGATTAACTATATTCCTAATAGTATGAGCTCTTGGAAAGTTTGTAGCACATACATTCTTGCAGTGGAAATGTCATGAGATTGTACTCACTGAGAGGGTAAAGCCAGAAAGAGAAAGCCACAGATGGAGGAAATAGTGGTGTCAAGTGAAGAGCAAGAAAGAGATAGCAGTGGAAAGTCTCAAAATGGCACATGTACAAATGGCCTGGGGAGCAGTTTAGGTAAAGAAAAAAAAAAGTTTCTGAAGGTCTGGAAGAAGCTTAGAGAAACAGTGACTTACAGAATATATTATATAATCACAAGTCTGTAAATAACTGAAAGTATATAAATGCAAATAGTTTAGGAAAAAGGCAAAGGCATTTTGAAGTGGGGGCCTGGAGAAAGACTATATTTTAGAGGCCACCTCCTAAGCACACTATGCAGGGCAGTACAAATATAAAACAAATTATGATGCATTTTTATAAATGCATGGTTTGTGAGGGGAAAAATCTGTTTGATCTTAATGTGAGGAACATTTTCTCATGAGTGATCCCAGACTCATGCCATTGGATCTGTATTGGAAAAATATATATATACACACACGCACATGCACATACTCATAGCTAACACATTACCTGGCTTGACACTGAACAGTTACTTATAGAATAACTTATAGAATAATTGCAATATAAGAGCCACTTATTGATTTTCAACTTTTAGAGATAACCCGTAATGAAATATAGAAGTCATTGTTATGGTTGCATGACAAAATAAAAATATCCAACAGTCTTAAAAAGATGGAAACAAAAGTTTAACATGCAGGAGATAGGTTAGGAAGAAGAAGGTCTAATATTGACACCTTACAAAGCATGGGATTGAGAAAGCCCATTGAAAAGTGATGAAGTAAGAAATAGGATTTTAAGAAATTTACAATTACAAAGCTAAGAGGACTAAAGTAATAATAAACATATCAAACATCTGAAAGGGAAATGGAAGTAGAAGAGAAGTCTGAGTGGTTTACAGCCTCATTTTTGATATAAAGAAATCAATAGATAACACAATTGATAAAAATTAGAGTTATGCTGATATTGCATAGTAGTTAGAGACAACCCAGAAAAGAATTTGAAGTGGAAACAGGTTAAATTCCTAGAAGATTATCAGCAGTTAAAGTAGAATGGGTTGTTGTGGAAGATTCTGGGCTATTCTAGACAATTTGTATGGAAATTTAAATACATATATTTGCATGTATCACATTGAACACAACACAAATAAATGTAAAATAACCCCTAAATTGGATACAGCAACACGCTGCCCTGACTTGATTGTTTATTACCTCCTGTGTTTTATCTCTGCCACACTTAACCCCTTGGGAATTGGCATCGACATTTGGGGGAGTTACTCAGAGTCAAATCTGAGGATTGTTCAATAAAAATAAATAAATACATTTGGAGTGATCGAGCATCTATATTAACTTCTTTAAACAGAAGGCAGATTTATGGAAGTATACCGGTCCATTCATTGTTAATCCACCTAGCATTTACTGAGCAACTATAATGTGCAGGTCACAATTGTGGGCTCTTATGGACTCAAGGTACAACATCATTTCAGTTTGATAAGTACTCATATAGAGTTTATTATATTTTAAAATATTTTATTTATTTGAGAGAGAGAGCAAGAGACAGAGAGCATGAGCCAGGAGAGGAGCAGAGAAGCAGACTCCCCAATGAGCAAGGGAGCCCGACTGGGACTGACTAGATCCCAGGTCTCTGGGATCATGACCCAAGCTGAAGGCAGACACCTAACCAACTGAGCTATCCAGAAGCCCTAGAGCTTATTACTTGATCAGTACTTTTTAAATATCTCTGGTGTGCCAGACATTGTCTAGGCCTTGGGGATGCAATGATTCCATCAGACATAGGAGAGTCCTTGTTCTTTTAGAATAAGTTCTAAAGAGTCTGCTGGTTCCCCCCAAAAAGCACCATATACTTTCTGCATACTGACTGACTGCATACTTGACTGATTATGATGTGAAAGTATTCTAAATATCTAAAGAAAGAGGAATTTATAGAATATCCCAGTTCAGATACTATCAAAGAGTTCATGAACCCTGGAGAAGACCACTTTTCAGAAGAAAAAGAAATGAATTTAGTGAAAGTGTGTCACATAATAGAGATCTCAAAGGACTAATCTTAAAGAATGAGAAAAAGGTCCCACCCCCTTCATAACATTGAAATAATATTCATTTGTGGCTGTGACCTGTGGCAGCATAGGAAAGAAAGACAAGAATATTCATCTTTGATTTTTAAAACCCTATTAAGAGATCAAATAATTGGCGATGCTTTAAATGACTTGGGGATTTAAGTAGAAGTAATGTATTTGTGAATTTGTTCCAGTTTATGTGTGGAAGGGTGAATGTTACAGGAGTAATTGGAAAAAGCAATAATAAGGATGGGTTGTGGTAATTTTGGGGTCACATGCAAATTGGGAGTTGTATCCATGAATAGTTTTTCTTTAAATATACGTGATTTTATATCCTGTCTTCTCCCTTTCCAAGAGCCTCCAAATATACTTCTAAGTTCCTCCATCCAATCCTTGCACCTGGCACAATGGGAACAGATGGAAGAATCCAAAGTCTCAATTAAAATTGCCTTTGAATATATAACGAATTCCTGTTTTGAATGCTTGTGAATTAGAAACGCGGTGCCAGCACTCTGCCACCCTGTGGCGCTTGAAGTCATTGCAGCACATGCAGAACTCAAAATCAGCACCCAGTTAGTTCCTTAACTGGGGCTATGTGGGTTATGTTTTATGGGCTTGTCCTTCCTTCCTTCCTTCCTTCCTTCCTTCCTTCCTTCCTTCCTTCTTTCCTTCCTTCCTTCCTTCCTTCCTTCCTTCCTTCCTTTCTTCCTCTCTCTCTCTCTCTTTCTTCCTTCCTTCCTCCCTCCCTCTCTCTCTTTCTTTCTTTCTTTAAAGGAGTTTATTTATTTATTTGACAGAGAGAGATCACAAGTAGGCAGAGAGGCAAGCAGAAAGAGAGGGAGGAAGCAGGCTCCCCACCGAGCAGAGAGCCTGATGTGGGGCTCGATTCCAGGACCGGATCATGACCCTAGCTGAAGGCAGAGGCTTTAACTCACTGAGCCACCCAGGTACCCCTGGGCACTTTATTTAAAGAGATTTCGTTACACAAGATTCATGAGAATATATTTAAGACTTAGTTCTCGTGTGTGTGTGTGTGTTTGTATTTTTTGTAATGTAGATACGTGTCATTGGCTGTAATTCTTTAGCCTGCCACAAAATAATGATTTCAAATTTCAATTTCAAGTATCATGGAAGCCTAGAACTGGAAGGACCTTAGAGATCATCCAATCCAATATTAGAATCCCTTTTGTGACCCTTCTAATGGGAGAGCCTACAGTCTCAGCTTAACCATCTCTAGAAGAGTTTATTTAATTTTGCAAAGCTGATTGTCCTAACCTCCTTTGATAATATTATCCAAAGAGCTACAAATTCAACCTGCATACAACTCATATTTTTCCATATAAACTATAAAAGTTATAAAAGGATCTTAACTCAACTGCATTTTCCAAATCTCTTAGGTCAGCACTAAGTATATAGTACTATTCATAAATAATAGATCTATTCAAGTTTTTCCATATTCAATTCTTTAAGATTCAGGATCAGAGATTATTAGAACGGTAAGGAAACTGTATGCCCAATAACAAAATGCTTTCAGTGGCTTATCTGATATTCTTCCAGTTTTACATTTTTACCTTTGTCCTTTTCATTTTTTGTTTTTTGTTTTTTGAAACAAAGAGTCATAAAGTATATCCTATGCTAGATGCTGGAGATGAAAATTAAAAAGACACACTAAGTGTTCTTGAATTTTTTTTATCCCTTGAGGAACAACTTATTTGAGTATAAAAATTTGAGTTTCTTGAGAGAGATATTTAAAAAATGCAGTAGGGGGGTACCTGGGTGGCTCAGTGGGTTAAAGCCTCTGCCTTCAGCTCGGGTCATGAGCTCAGGGTGCTAGGATCGAGCCCCGCATTGGGCTCTCTGCTCAGCAGGGAGCCTGCTTCCCTTCCTCTCTCTCTGCCTGCCTCTCTGTCTACTTGTGATCTCTGTCAAATAAATAAATAAAATCTTAAAAAAAAAAAAGTGCAGTAGGACCCCAGTGAAAAGTATCTTGAGCTGCTCATGTATTCATTTTCTATGCTATGTAACAAATCACCACAGATTTAGAAGTTTTAAACAATTCAGTTTTATTATCTTACTGTTTCCATTGGTCAAGAGACCAATCACAGCTTAGCAGGATTCTCTGTTTCAGGGTTTCGTTGGCTATAATCCACTGAGGAGCCCAACTTCTTTGCTGTGGGTGGAGGTCAGCTCAAGTATTAGAGACCACCTGTATTTCCTGTCATGCAGCCTTCTCCAGAAGTAGTTTATAACGTGGTTGCTTGCTTTTTCAAGGCCAGAATAAGAATCTCGCTCTCTCTAGTCTTGTAAGACAGAGTCGTATATAATACAAGGTAATCCTGGGCCTAATATGCCATCTTCTTTGTCATTTAATGTAACCTAATCAAGAGAGAGACATCCCATCCCTTCATCATATTCTCTTAGTTAGATACCAGTCACCACTGGTTCTGCCTGAATTCAAGGGCAGGATATTACAGGAAGGCATAGATACCAGGAGGCAGGAATTTCTGGGGGTCATCTCAAACTTGAGTCTGTCAGAGCTGAAGAAAATCTGTCTCGAGGGCCCGGGAAGGCTTCTCAGTGGAAGTGGATATTGTGATGAGCTGTGGCATTTTCCATGTAATTAAAAAGTAGGAAAACAAACCAACCTGAGAAAATAGCTTTGCTGGTATGTAAGAGTGGAGGAAGAATTGGATAGGTGGGTCAGGGTCAAATCACAAAAGGCCTCATTTTGTGAGTTACGGAGTATGCCAAAGGGAAAGGGGAAAATGGATGAGTATCAGGCAGGAAGTAACCATGGTCCGAGGTCCATGGTATAAATGCTATCCTGGCAGTAATATAGACAACAGGTGGGGAGATGAGAAGAGGCAGGGGAACAAATGACATGCTCTAGACCTCAGTCGTGTGGCAGACAGCTCAGGCAGCAATGTAGCGTCTGGATACAGGAAATTTTTAGGATGTGCAGTCATGTCCTGTGTGTCATTGCGTAAGGGAGAGGTGATGGGTGTTTCCATATCATATGTGGGTTTAAAGTCAGTAGATTTCTTTCAGGTGGGATGTGACTTAATTTTTAATGGCGTTCTAACTGAGGGGCATGGGTATTTCTGTACATACGCTAAAATTCCTTGCATAAAACCAAATTGGTCTTTAAAAGCCAGTGGCTGTGATAAACCCAGATCTGTAGGATGAATGTCTGCCCTATAGCCAGGTGCAGGGTGGGCAATATAATTGACCCCTCCCCTGGGTGAGCAGAGAAAGTCTAGAAGCTTCATAACACTTTATCATCTGATGTCCTATCTGAAAGGAACCTCGTGCTTACTTTGGCTTCAGTCTGATTTTAAAGTGAAGGTGGAATATCGGGTCCTTTTGTCATCAGCTGTAACTGAAGATTATGTTCTGGCACAGGACTGGGGGGGCAGCCAGAGAAGTATTCTCGGCAGCTGAGACTGGCCTGATACCTATTTGACCGTCTCTGAGAGGAGTTTGATGAGAGTTGTCCGATGGCTTTACCTATAGCTCCAGGACTGAGAAAAGACTAGCCTGAGGAGAGAGACTGACAGCCTTGCAGACATCAATAGAGTGAGAAAGCACTGGCTTAAGGAAGTTAAACTCATTTCTAGCAGAAAAGCTGATTTGTGGGTGCCTGTTTGTTCTGCTCCACATCACAACTGCTTCTGGCTAAACAAGTGTGAGTGGATAGTTCTTGTCTTTTTGTCTGCCCAGCATTCCTTTTTTCTCTTCCTGATTGCACTCAGTTTCATTTTTAGGCTTCACCTCTCTCCCACTGAGGGCCATTTTGATATGACCATAAATCAAGATACATGTCCCCCTATTCCAGAAGCTGAGGGAATCCCAGGGGTGGTAACTTGCCCCTTCTGCCAGGTGCTCCCTCCTCGGTGCTCCTCGGAGGTGCACACACATTTCCAGTGTCAGCATTTAATCTTCCGGCAGCAGCTGACTTTCCATGTCTGCTTCTTTGATCCTATGAGCTTTCCCACATCCTTCCCAATACTTTTTTTTTTTTTTTTCTGATTAAGTTTGTCAGAGTTGGTTGTTTATAACCAAAGAAAATGGTCTACTGGTTCATTAGCACTTTAGAAGGGAGGGGGAAATAATGATCATTACACTTCTATCAGCTGCCACAGACTCTGTAAGATGTTTTACATAATGTCTCATTTTATCATCGCTAAGTTGTCAAGAAGTATAAACTTATCTTAATATTAATGGATTGAATCACCTTAATAGATTTCTAATATTAAACCCAATTTGCATTTCTGGAATAAAGCCAAGTTGGCCATGATGAATTTATATCTTTAAATGCAGACCTATGTATATAGCTGGATTCGGGCTGGTAAGATTTTGAGAAGAGTTTTTTCATCTACGATTGTGGTGAGATGGCATAATTGTAATAGGTATTTGTCTCAACATTGAGCTGGTGAGTGTACCTGTTTTTCTTACTCTGTGGCAGTGTTCCTATAGGTTTCAATTTTTTCCCCTCTTGGCTGCTTGACAGAGCTTATCTTCAAAACTTTGTGAGCCTTGTGTTCTCCTCACAGGATTATTTTTAATTTTTGTACTTGTTGTCCTTAATAGTTATAGGATTATTCAGGCTTTTTCTGTGTTTTTGACTCCAGTTTAAGAAATTATGATTTTTCAAGAAATTTGACCATTGCCTTCAGATTTTCAAATTTATGGAGAAGAGCTTTTTCCAAAATGCTATCTTATTATTTTTTCAAGTTTTCTGCTATCTAAAGTTATGCCCTTTTTTATTCCTAATACCATTTAATTATACATTTTCCAATATTTACCTTTTGTATAACTCTAAAGGACAACATTAACACTGTACTGTCCTATGTGAAGCAGATTCCCTGGATCACAATCCCAGTATACATCCTTTCTATCAAGTATTATATGAATGTGGCCCCTGAAATTATGTTCTGATCTTCTTTTTCTCTTCCTTGAAAGACATTTCCAGAATTTCATCAACTGTATTTGTTTTAAAAAAACAAAATTTGGCTTTGTTTATCCTCCTTATTGTATTCCTTTTCTCTTTTTACTAATTGGTTCTCTTTTTGATTGTCTTCTTCCTAAATTTATGTTGGATTTCTGTTTTTTTTTATTCTAACTTCTTAATTTAAATATTTTACTTTTATTGGTTTTTCAGATTTTTTTTCTTTACTAATATACACACTTAAGGCAGTAATTTTTTCCACTTTGGAGCACCTGGGTGGTTCAGTCGGTTAAGCACCTGCCTTCAGCTCAGATCACGATCCTAGGGTCCTGGAATTGAGCCCCAGTTAGGGCTCCTGCTCAGGGGAGAGCCTACTTCTCCCTCTCCCTCTCCCTCTGCTCCTCCCCTGCTTCTTGTGTGCTCACTCTCTGTCAAGTGAATAAATAAAATCTTGAAAAAATTTAAAAATATGTTCCATTTTCAATCATTTTAGCATCATTCCACACATTTTGGTATGTATTAGATCCACAGCTCTTCAGCTGTCTTTTTTTTTTTTTTTTAATGTAGGCTCTGCTCCTGGAGCCTAACCAAGGGCTTGAACTCATGACCCTGACATCAAGAGTTGGATGTTTAGCTGACTAAGCCACTTAGGCACCCCTCCACTATCTTCTTTAACTCCTAAGTTATTTAGAAATGTGCCTTTTACATTTCCAAATAGTGTGTCTTCAAAACTATTTTTTTCATAATATCAAGTTATTTCATGGTTAACAACATTTTTTTTAAAGATTTTATTTATTTATTTGACAGACAGATCACAAGTAGGCAGAGATGCAGGCAGAGAGAGAGGAGGAAGCAGGCTCCCTGCCAAGCAGGGAGCCCGATGCAGCAGCGCTGGATCCCAGAATCCTGGGATCATGACCTGAGCCAAAGGCAGAGGCTTTAATCTACTGAGCCACCCAGGTGCCCCAACAACATTGTTTTTATGGTACAGATTCTTTGACATTTGTTGAGGCCTGATATATGGCCTACTGTGGGGTAAATTTTTATAAATGTTCTGTGTGTGTAGTTGAAAATTGCATTCTCCAGCTGATGAGTGTAGTACTTTATATGTGACAGTTAGATCAAGATTATTAAGTATTATACTCTGTTACTTCTTGTATATCAGAGCTTTTTGTTTACTTCCAGTCTTCCTTAAGCATATATTTTCAAATTTTTAGTAAGGTCCTGCTGGTCATAGTTTCTCTGCTTTGTTTCTCTGAAAGTGTTTTTATTTTACCCATTTTCTTAACATATATTGGCATGATATAGAATTCTAGTTATTTTCTTTTCTGTGCAATTTGAAGATATATTGACATTCTCTTATAGCTTCCATTTTACTCCCTATTAAATGGTGTTACTTTGCAAGTAATATGTCTTTTCTTTCTAGCTGATTTTAAGACCCACTCTTTTTCGTTCTTTACTATTGTGAGTAAGTTTTTTGTGGAGTGTTTGTTTGTTTGTTTTAGTAAATCCTCTCGGACTTAGCATACTCCCTAAGTCTGTGGACTTGTATATTTTAAATCTGGAAAGTTCACAGGCAATCTTTTTGGGGACAATGTTCCTCTCCTTTCAGTCCCTGTTGGAACTCCCAGTAGAAGAGTACAGGCAAGATGCTTTGATAGGTCAAACAGGTTCTGCTCTACACAGAGTTCCCAGGAAGGGAAGAAGTAAGGCTTCAAGGTCAGCCCATTCTTTCTTGGCCACCTATGCCTGAGAATCTGTGTCTATCCACCAATGTTGCCTCTTTTTTAAAACGTTCTCTAAGTTGCTTTTTTGGCTGCCTGGGTTTCATATGCTGGACTACTTTGTTCTAGCCTCCATTTTTTTCCTTAACTTCTTTATCTTATTTCTCAAATTTTTATCTTCTGTGCTGTTGTCTGAGGAAATTTTCTCAGACCTGTTTTCCATTTCCTAGTACTCTACCTATTCAGCTGAGTATAATTTGTTTATTCTTTAAAGATTTATTATAAATGGCTTTTTTTATGTCTGGAAATTTTATTTGGTTCTTTGGATCTGCTTGCTCTTTTTAATGGTCTCTTATTATTGGGGCACCTGGGTGGCTCAGCGGGTTAAGGCCGCTGCCTTCGGCTCGGGTCATGATCCCAGCGTGGTGGGATCGAGCCCCGCATTGGGCTCTCTGCTCTGCGGACAGCCTGCTTCCTCCTCTCTCTCTGCCTCTCTGCCTGCTTGTGATCTCTGTCTATCAAATAAATAAATAAAATCTTTAAAAAAAAATAGTCTCTTGTTATTAACACACACCTTTGACTTTTTCTTTTGTCTTTGAACATTAAAACCTAGTTATTATGCATTATTTGTCCTGTAGTTTAAAGTATTTGGGAATATATTACTCTGTTGTTTTCTTGTGTTGACTCTCAATAATGATGATTTATCTTCTTGAAAATATTGTGCTTGGTTTTATTGTTTTCTTAAATTTTGAGTTCATTTTTTTAAAGATTTCACTTATTTGTGAGAGGGAGAGAGCACAAAGAGCATCAGGCAGAGGGAGAAGCAGTCTTCCTGCTGAGCAAGGAGCCTGATTTGGGGCTGGATGCTATTTACCTGAGCCTTAGGCAGATGCTTAACCAACTAAGCCACCCAGGCGCCCCCTTGAGTTCATTCTTTATGGAGAATTTATGTACACTAATTCTTTGAGATCTAGGTTGAAGGTGATTTCCTAAAGAAAGAGTGTATGTTTTTTTTCTTCCAGACATCTGAGGGACCACTTTATTTTCTTAAGTTGGTGCTTTTTTGGACCACATAGGGAGTGTGAATTTGAGCCCCAAATCTGAAAAAAGGTGTAAAGTTGTGTTTACAAATGCTCATTAGATTTTCTTTCTGCTTATTTATTGTCAGAGTCAAGATTGATAAACGTCCTCACCACCTTTTTTTGACTATATTTGTCTGCCCATGTGGCTGGAACAGATGCCATCAACTGGGTGGTTAAGGGAACATATTCATTTTTCAGTTCTGGAGACGGAGAAATCCAACATCAAAGTGTCAACAAACTGGGTTTCTGGGGCAAGCCTTCCTTCTTGTTTGTAGATGGCTGCTATGTTGCCAGGCCCTCACAAAGCCCTTCCATGGTGCACATGCCTGGTGAGAGGCATGTGCACCCCTCCCCCATTCTTCTCCTTCCTTCTCTGGACACTAATCCTATCACATCAAAGCCCCACCCTCCTGGCCTCAGATTTTTTTACTTCCTTAAAATGCCCATTTCCAAATATAGCCCCACTGGGGGCTTAGGGGTTCTACATCTAAATTTTGAGAGAACACAAATATTCAATCTTAAGAGCTAGGCAGTTATTTTCCTGGTAAACCCTTTTTCATTGAGGAAATGAGGATTTGGGCTCCCAGTTTTACACAGACATCCTTGTTCTGACTCCTCCCCTTGTTTGAACCTTAAATTTTCTGTTCCTATGATTTCATTAAAAGGACTATTTAGGCAATTGGGAATGGCTAATGCCCATGGGGAAACCAGCGTCTTTGATACTTCTACCACTGGATTTATTTTCAGCTTCTGAGAGTTTTCTGTAGCCTCCATTCAGATTAGGTATACATTTAAACAAACACACACACACACACACACACACACACACACTATATGCATATAATTTGTATATATAAATGCATTGTGTATATTAGTATACATGTTATATGCATATAATATATAATGAATATAAAATATATAATAATATGTATATGCTATTATAAAAATTTATGTATATTTTTACCCTATATTTTAAAACTTTTATTATAAAAGTTTTCACTTTTGTTACGTACAAAAATAAATAAAATAGTAGAGAACATATAACAAGTTCTTATATACCTATTCCATAGATGAACAATGATCAACATTTTGTCACACTTACTATGGTATCTTAAAGCCATAATATCACGTTATTCCACATCACAAACCAGTGTATGTAATGCTACAAATAAAGTTATTTTCTACATAATTACCTAGAAAGTTACCAAAAAATCTTTACTATCATCCAATAGTCGGTCTATATTCTAATGTCCTTAAATGTTTCAAAAGTGTCATTTTATAGTTGGTTTGTTCAAATCTGGATCTAAATAAGATGGTTCTTGCTCTTTGCTTTTCTGTTTTTATTTTAAATTTCCTTTAATCTAGAATAGTCCCCCTTTTTGTTTTTTAATTCCAAAGACTCATTGAAAATTAGTCAATTAACCTTATAGAACTGCTTCCTTATGGTGTATAAAATGCTTCTGTACTCTTCATATTTCCTGTAAACTAGAAAACAGATACAAAGACTGGATTGTACTTGGATTCAATATAATTGGCGTGGATATTCCATAGGTTTTGTTGTGTACTTTATATGCATGAATCCAGAATGCACATATATGTCTGGCGAGCATAGTATTAGTGATGTTGAAATTGGTCAGTAGTGCAGATTTCATCAGAACCTTTCTTTGTGAAGTCCCTTGTTAACCTTTTTACCTATTACTTTTACTATCCTTTGATGATATCTTCTTCAGTTTTTGTTTCTGTTTTTGTTTTGTTTTTTTTTTTATTTTTTTTTTTAAGATTTCATTTATTTATTAGAGAGAGAGAGAGAGGGCGAGCGAGCACAGGCAGACAGAGAGGGAGGCAGAGGCAGAGGGAGGAGCAGGCTCCCTGCCAAGCAAGGAGCCCAATGTGGGGCTCGATCCCAGGACGCCGGGATCATGACCTGAGCCGAAGGCAGCCGCTTAACCAACTGAGCCACTCAGGCGTCCCTGTTTTTGTTTTTTTAACAGAGATTGCCAGTTGGTGGTTTTCTAATTCCATCATTTTCTCTGTATTTATTAGATGAAAATTTTCTGAAAAGAATTTTCCTCACAAACTAAGGCTATTAAGTATCTCTGAACTTGAATTTGTACAGAAGAGAGGATAAACGTTTCATTTTTTCTGTTTAATTACCAATGATCATAGTAAATGGTTTCTACCTTAGTGACTCCATTTGCTGTCCAATAATTTTTGGTTTATTTTGTTTTAGGTTTGTACCTTTTATAATGGGATGCTTCCAATTGTTTTTATTAAAAGAGAGAATATAAATAGAAAATAAATAATCAAGGATAATGACTGCATCTTTGATTAGTATTTCTTGGGTTCATAAAAGTTGTTAGACATGCCATTTGCTAAGATATAAGTAAATATCTTCATACTGACATAAGAGTAGTTCTTAATTTCTTTTTTAGAGGTGGGGGGAGGGGCAGAGGGAGAGCAAGAGAAAGAATCTTAAAGAGGCTCCACACCCAGCTAGGCAACTGGTGAGGGCCTCCATCTCACAACCCTGAGATCATGACCTGAGGCAAAATTAAGAGTCAAACTCAACCAGCTGAGCCACTCAGGAGCCCCACGAGTAGTTCTTAATTTGGTGAGCATTCAAAATTAAATTCCCCAGTCCTTTAAATCCTATGCCATTATTAGCGTTGTCATTTATTCTTGTTATTCCTTAAGGTGATTGTGATCCTACATTTCAATAATGATTTTCCTGATTTTTTTTCTAATATTTTATTTCTCCGGCACTCCACTCCTTCATCCATTGAATTTGGGTTCAGATAAATAACAAGCCTATTCTTAATCTCTTTTATCCAGCAAAGGATTAATAATGGGTAATAAAACAGTCAAATAGTGAGTTGTTTTTTAAATCATGCTAATAAGAATGAGAGAGAATTAAAGCTTATAGGAGCGAATTTCTTAGTATCCAAAGAAAAGATAAATGGCACTTGAAGCAAACTTAGAATTAATACTTTGTGAAAACACTCATTAATATGACTGTTTCTTTTTCTACCTTGTATTTTATTAATACCTTTTTGTGTGGAGAAAATAGAGACATCAATGTAGTACAGAGACCTTATTTAAAAGGCAAATGGGTCACATTTGTATTAAATAACAATCATGAAAATAATCACAAACAAGTCACTGAATAAGATTTACTTAATTAGGTTATACCCAAAGAAAGGTTCTGCAGCAGTGTGTTTAACAACTAAGAAGAACACATTCTGATCACAAACCATGTATGGGAATCTGTAATAAATATGAATAAAGAAGCGGTAAATATATTATATATATGAGAAACTAGGAGCAGAGAGGTTGTTTTAGGTAGCAAAGATTTGGTTCCACTAATTATTAGTATTAAAATGTGGGTAGCTAAGTCTATAATTAAAACTAAATAAAGCTCACTCTTCCAAAGGCAACCTGTAGTTGAATAATAACAGGATGAAGTCAACTAACAAAAATTTTGATATTCAATATATAGACAGAAAACATATATATATAAACTCTTAATTTTAAGTACTTTATTTGAAAAGCCTCCATATAAAAAAATAAATAAATAAAATAAAAAGCCTCTTTATTTATATAAGACACAAAGGGGTGTAAAAAAATGCAAAGTGTGTATTGTAAGATGAGAATAGCACATGTCATGACATCGGACCAAGCAGCACTGTTATTTGATAAGTTTTCTGTGTGCTGGTGTCAAAGAACTAATTGGTGAAGAAAAGCATCTTAACAATTATAGTTGGCATTCACTCATTCATTCATGCAGCAATCACATGTCAAATATCATGTGCTAGATAGAGTTCCAAGTGCTAAGGGGGAAAAAAAGGATATTAATAAGGATGCTTAGTTTAAGGAGCTCAGAGTCTCTTTGGAGAATTATGCACAGAAACAGTTAACAGTAGTTCACTATGAAAAGTGTTAATCACGGGAATATGGAAGATGTGTGGTAGGTGACATGGGGGTTCTTTTGTCTGGATAAGTTGGAAAGAACTTTTCCATGGGGATAAGTTTAGCTTTAGGTGTTGAATGTTGTATACCCATCCCCAAACTGAAGAGATGGAGAATGGCAATTTCAAATTAGAAAATCAAACACATTTGTGAAGACAGGAGGTTTTAGAACAGCAGGTAGTGCTTAGAGTAACATGTAGGTCTGTATGATTGGAGGAGAGAGTGCATGAGAGAGACTGGCAGGCCAGAAGGCTCCATGAAATGTGGGTGAAGATGGGGAAGACAGGGTGCTGTGAGAAGCAGCTTAGGCTTATAGACTCCAGAATTCACTGGTGTCCAGCAAAGGTTTTGATGTAGTTTTATGTAGTTACCAATTCTGTGGTTTGTGGGGGATAAGGAAAAGATAGGGAGAAATTGTAGGCAGAAAGATGAGTTTGGAGGATATTGTCAGAGTTTATGGGATATGAGCGAAAGTAGTGGTAGTAAGACTGCTTAAATAGGGGACAGTTTCAGAAGTTTTAAAAACACAGAATCAGTTAGGCTGGAGGAATAGTTAAACATCATGGGTTACAGAGAGAATCAAGAATTATTCTGAAACAGGTAACTGGGGAGATTACAGTGGCAGTGAATTAATAATAATTGGAGAAACAGGTTTTAGGTAAAAATTTCCTGAACTTGGCTTTGGTCATGGTAGGAACTAAAGAATACCGAGGAAGAACTATGATGGATGGACATCTAAAGATATCTTTCTCCTCATAAAATAAGTTTAGAAGGGAAACATCAAGCTATCCATTTGGGATTTGATTCAGTTTGGTAGATTTTCATTAAAGCAAAGGATTATTTTTCTGCCTATGAAAAAAAAAGGCAGGCAACACTTATGAATATGGAACAAGCATGTTTATCTAAAGCATCAAAAAGCTCAAAGGACCTTTTGATGTAAATTTTCATAATGCAGATTTGAGAAAAGTATCATCCTTGTGTTTCCATTTTAGATTCATATTGTAAGATTAGGCCCAAGGTTACCTTTAATCTTGATTGATAGAGATTTAATGAAAGGTATACAAACTTTGTTCAAAGTTTAGGAGATAGAAGGTTGTTGTGAGGAATTTGGGGGATTTGGAGATTTCAAGGATTTTTTTTCTAATAATGAACAACATTTATAAAACAAGGTTAAAAAATTATTTGGAATTTTTGACAATGTGATAATTCAACTATCATTTACTTCCTGACAGTATTTGACAAGCAAGTGTTTTTTCCCCTCTATTCATTATTTCAGAGTTTTCTTTCACAAGCACCTCAATGGTTTTTCTCTTCTTGTTTCTTAATTGAGACAAAGTTTAGAGAAATTAATTGACACTGTTGAGAAATCCAAATAGTCATCACGCTAGAATTTGAAAGTCAGCCCCCCCACTCTCTCCAGCTGTTTTCTAAAGTATTCACCCAAGTAGGGTCTATAGTTATTAGCTAACATCATTGTTAAAATATGCCAGTAACTCCCTGGTTTCATTTTTTGTTATATTTCTGAGTATTCAGTAAGATTGCTGATTATTTAGTAAAGGGCCAAAGTGCCTCTCTCAATAAGCAATTCATAAATTAATGTGAATGACTTAGTGCTTTTCAGAGTACTGAGCCAGAGACTTAGTTGGAAACTAGTGAACTAAATCTTGTAGATAAATGACAGCAATAGGACGAGTCATTCAATGTTAAGCTTACCTTTACTTAAGCCAGTGGAAGCTGAAAACAGAAAAGGAGTTTTTATATGTTAAGAAGCAATAGCAGGGACGCCTGGGTGGCTCAGTTGGTTAGGCAGCTGCCTTCGGCTCAGGTCATGATCCCAGCATCCTGGGATCGAGTTCCACATCAGGCTCCTTGCTCGGCAGGGAGCCTGCTTCTCCCTCTACCTCCGCCTACCACTCTGTCTGCCTGTGCTCGCTCTCTCTCTCTATAATAAATAAACAAAATCTTTAAAAAAAAAAAAAAGAAGCAATAGCACCACTAACAGAGCTTGATTTGTGCATTTGTGACATTTTAGAGAAACAGGTATTTATAACACTATTAAGCAGAATAGCCTTAAATCAAAAGCATAAAGTGTGGTTTGACTAGTAGCATCTGGAAAGAATCAGTCACTTTGCCTATCATGTTTCTAAGCAACCACAAATTGGAGCAATGCAAGGATAGTTCATAGAAAGTTAAAGCTGTAATTTTTAGATTTTTACAATTTTGGATCTGCTGTAGGGCAAAAACACTGAAAACTAATTTACATATTTTATCCTTATGTCATAAATACAAATTTAATCTGACATCAAATAATCACAGCTTTTTGTGAGCAAATGGACCTTTTCAGGAGGTCCAATTTAAGACTTTGTTTGTTATATATCATTATAATAGCATGTGTAGTCCAGCATAATTATTTTGTGAAATCTACAGCAATACTGCAACTGTTGGTATTATTATTATTATAAAGCTATGGATTTGCTGACATAATTCAGATATTTACTGAACTTAAATATTTTAATTGGATTGAATCCAGTCATTATCAAACAATAATTCAGTGTACCTTTTACAATATGAATCTAAATTTAAGTCATCAATTTTTCCATTTTTCCCTTTTTGATGGGTTCCTATTTGCATTTTTTCAAATTAATTTAAATGTAAATATATTTTACACAAATTATTTTTTTAAAATCCTTGGAGGTAATTCTCAAAGGTCTGTCACTTAACAAGACAGGAAAATACAGACTTTTTCTTAGTATTCTACAATAAAGCCATTTTAGAATTCTAAATTCTATTTTAAAATGGCTTTATTGTAGAATACTATTTCTCAAAAGGATCTCCTTTTTTTCCATGAAGTAGTTTCTATTTCCCAATGTAAAATCAAAGTAAGTAGCCAAGAAGAAATGAAATAAATCTGACTCATATATCATGCAGGAGAGATTCTCTTCTCTTACAAATTTAGGGTACATTTGTAAAAATGTTCCATGTAATCAGAGAATTTAAATAAGGACTATCAGGACTTTTGTAACTGGTTATCAAAGAAAGAAAGAAAGAAAGAGGAAGGAAGGAAGAAGGGAGGGAGGGAGGAAGGAGGAAAAGGGAAGGGAAGGAAAGGAAGAAAGCAAGGAGGGAAGGAAGGAAGGAAAGAAGGAAGGAAGGAAGGAAGGAAGGGAGGAAGGAAGCAGTAGAAATTACTTATTCTACCTTAAAAGCTCCTTAGTGTAAACACATAGAATTTGGTCCTTTAGACATTAGTGGGCAAGTGGATTTGTATAACAGCCAGAATGGAGAGTGTGAAGACTGAGTCTGCAGTAGGGGCATTCCTTTATCAGCTAGCCATCTATGGTATAGACCCCTAGATAGCTCTCTTCCTACCCTCTGGCCACACACATGATTAAAGCCTTCATTAGTACTTTCTACCTATGTCAGAGTCCAATATTGTGCTTTGGTTCCTTCATTCTGTCTCAGAAGTCTACTACCTGTGGTTTCAGTTCACCAGTAATTCTTTGAATATCCATAATGAACCTGTGATATAGAAACCTAATAGGTAACGAAGATTCAGACATGGCTTTCCTTCTGTGGAGGAGGATGAATACATATGTTATTAATGCTAATAAAAAAGCATTCTGCCATGTGTTTATCAGACTGTCACAAAGGAAAAGGAATTGTTTCCTAAGGACCATGTGGGCCTCGCACTGAAAATGAAGGCATTCCACTTTCATTATCACACTCAGTTCTCTCAGTGATCCTGTGTGTGGATAAGGGATTCCAAATCACATAATTAACCACTGGTCTACCTGAACTTAGACCCAGGTCTGCTAGTCTGAATGTCTAACTCCAAACGTTTCACTATTACCTTACTACTTGCATTATTTCTGATCTGGGAAAATTGGGAAGGTTCCTCCAAGAGGAAAGATTATAAAGATGTAATTACATAGCTTATTTTTTCTCTTTTAAATGAGTAACACTTCAAGTTTTCATAGGGAATCTAAGTACCTGATAAAGTCACTTTATGTTACCCTATGTCTTATGTAGGTGAGAAGCAGCTCAGACCTGTGAAATTGTTAGATATTAAAGTCTGCAAATGAATTATATGGAGTAAGCAGCTGCAACGTGCATAGAGGCAATGCTTTCAGGCCAGAAAAGAGGAGTTTCTTCTTCCTCGTGAGAGTTTATGTTCTTTTCTTGAAGGGAGGAGGTAAAAGTCCAATCTCTGAAGCACTGTCATAGTAATTGATATTGGCCATTTAAAATTTAGTGGATGCTATTTTAATGAGATCACAGATTTAAAAACTCACCGTATTGTTCACCAGCTAAAGGACCTAGAGCAAGGGAGATGGCTTTTAAAATTTCAGTTCCGCAAACATAAAGTGAGAGGATAAAGTTTGCCTCCTATGTTAAGAAGATCGAGGTAATTACACATGCCTGGCACAAGGCAAAGACTCAGTGCATGCTCTCTTTCCCTTCTTATGATCCTCAGACTGTTAGAATATCTGGCCCCAAGATTTCTCGGTGCAGGACCACACACAGCTGTCCATCCGGCATTCTTTATGTGACATTATGCAATTTGGCAAAGTCAGGTTTCTAATGCTTCAACCATATCTGTGGTATGAAGCCCTTTATGGCCTTGGCCAAATGCCTGATTGAATTCAGAACCAACTTGGTTCAGGGGTCAACTATCATTAGAATGGTTAAAGTAAACCAAGCTGTTCTTTGTGTTTTTATTCCTCTGAAGAAAGGCAAAATATGACCTTAGACAAGTCACTTACCTTGTCTCACCCTCAGTTTGCTTATCTGAAAAATAGAATTATATCTGCTTCAAAATGTTGTCATAAGAATATAATAAATGAGACGTTTTAGGTGCATATGTCATATGAACTTTTTCTTCCCCTTCTTCTTGAAGACAGTGGCAATTGGTAGGGACTTGTATTTCTTATGAAAGACACAATAATACAGTAGTTTAAAAAATGAATTCCAAAGTTTAGCAAACCTATGTTTCAACCTAATTCTCCTGCATGGTGGCTGGAATAACTTCTCTGGAATTCTTACTTTTTGTTCATTTGTTTTTCCTTTCTAAGTTAGAATAATAATAGCTAAACTCACAGATTTGAGTATTTAACAAGTCTTATCTATGTTTATATATAAAATATCTTTCATAGTATCAAAATGTAAATTTGGGCGGGAACCAAGATCAATATTTCAAATTAATCTCTTGATTAATAATGGGAGTGATAAATGATTTAATGACAATACAAAGTCAAAGTCATCACTATGAGGAAGAAGGTGTCCATATGTAGAGACTTACTTCACTTCAGTTTCATCCAATAATATTTGGGTACCTAGTAGTTATCAGGCATTATGCTTAACTCTGGAGATAGAAAAAATTGGTAAGACATTAGTTGTAGATTATATGCAAGGATATATGTTTTCTATCTCTCACTTGTTAAACATTTACTGTGTTTCAAACACATGGAATAAAAATAATACTAAAAATTTATTGAATGCCCATTATTAAGCTTCATTAAGAAACTCTGCTATATTTTTCATGCATTATTTCATCCAGTCTCACACCCTCTTAATGAGGTATATCTTGTTTTCACATTTAATAGATGAGAAAACAGCCTTAAAGTGTAAATAACTTGTCTAGGGTTATGCAGATTCTGTTAGTAAACAGAATCAGAATCTAAATCCTAAATTCCTACTCTACTTTTAAACAGGTCTATTAACACCAGAAGCATGATTTTCCTTTGTGAGTTGTACCATTTTCCCCAAATGAATAATTTCTCTTAAATTGAGTTCACATCATTTTATATATGCAAAAAGGCTAAGATAGGTATTTTGGAAAAGCAGATGGAGCAGATTATTGCTGTGTGTATCACATGTCCTAAACAGAATTGATCAAACCTTCATTCCCACTGACAATAAGAGCTGACAGTGGTGATAGTGGGCACTTAAACAGTTTAAGGTTGTGTTCAAAGTCACTAGCTGTCTGGGCTGTGACAGTAGAATCAAAGCACAAGACAGCATTGAAGAGTTTGGGTACAGGAAGTAAATTACCTGTCAGTGCCTTAGATCTTGTCTTTTCTATGTGCATTAACCAAGAAAAGTAAATATGAGGTAAATTTAGATAAAAAGATGTATGAATCTACTACTGGTTCTGATCAAAGCTTTCTAGAGTAGTGATAAATGCACAATTCCAGGGACAGATAACACATAACCACAGAGACTATGAACAATCATCCTATTCTTAGAATGGGGCTTAGCAAACTGCAATTCATGAGCCTTCATCTTGACTACTACTGTTTTTCGTAAATAAAGTTTCACTGAAACACAATCACACCACTCATTTAGACATTGTCTATGACTGTTCTCATGCTTCAAGGCATAACTGAGTAGTTGCTACAGAGACCGTATGGCTCTCAGAGCCTGAAATATTTATCACCTGGCCCTTTGTAGAAAAATGTTACTGACCTCTGACTTAAAAGATTTTCTAAATTCTGGAGTTTTCAAAGGAAATGGCTAAATTAGCATAAAACAAACAAAACATACAAGGTCCTCTTAAAACAATTACTTAATGATTTTTTAAAGTAATCTCCCCCTTTTATAAACCTATTATTTTGCAGAAAGTGATTATTTCACCAAGGATTTCCTAGAATTTTCCTTGTATGTGTTATGAAATAAGTTTTAAATATATTCATTCTTTTAATAAACAGATTTGAGTAGAATCTGAGTACTAGTACTGAACTAAGCCCTGGAAATAAAGTTGAGTTAGATATAGCCCACGTCCTTAAAGAAATCACAGGAGTTTATATTGTATTTTCTTATTTAAGTTCAGTTTCTTACAGATACGATATAGTTTGATCCTGCTTTATTATCTAATCCACCAATCTCTTCCTTGTAATTGAACAGTTTAGACTATTTATATTTGATGTAATTATCCATGAACTAGAGCTTCAGTCTGCTAGCTTGCTACTTATATATTTACTCTCTGTTCTTTCCTCTCTTTTTTCTATTCCCTTGCTGTCTTTTTAGGCTCATTTTGATCATGAGGAGAGTTAGTGTGGTTTTTCTTACACTCATTCAACTTAGGATTTGTTGAGCTTCTTAGATCTATGGATGTGTAGTTATCATTAAGTTTGGAAAATTATCAGTTACCGCATCTTCAGATTTTCTTTTTCTTCCACTTTCTGGGATTCCATTTGTACAGATGCTAGAGAACTTGGTATCATTCAGCATAACATGGATACTCTGTTTATTTTTTTAAATCCTTTTAAATCTTGGTTTCATTTTGAACAGTTTCACTTACTGTTTCTTCAAGTTCACTGTTTCTCTACTTCTGCAGCATCATAATCGGTGTTTTCTCTCATCTCATGCATTTTCCCTTTAGATATCCTTTTTTCACCCTTATATATATATTTTTTTTCATCCTCTTCACCCTGTCCATGGTCTTCACAACATTCCTAACTATATGGAGCATATTTTTGTATTAGTTTTTCATATATATATAAATGTATATATATTTAAGATTTTATTCATTTATTTGACAGACAGAGATCACAAGTAGGCAGAGAAGCAAGCAGAGAGAGAGGAAGGGAAGCAGGCTCCCTGCTGAGCAGAGAGCCCGATGAGGGGCTCGATCCCAGGACTCTGGGATCATGACCTGAGCCGAAGGCAGAGGCTTTAACCCACTGAGCCACCCAGGTGCCCCCAGTTTTTCATATATTTTTATCAGCTAACTTTATCATCTCTATAATTTCTAGCTCTGTGGCAATTTTTTTTATCCTGATTAGGAGTTATATTTTCCTGCTTCTTTGCGTACCTGGTAATACCATCTTTTGGGTGCTAGATGTTGTGTACTTAATATTGTTGCTTGCTGGGATTGCTGGGATTGCTGCATTCCCTTAGAGTATTGGATTTTTCCCAGGCACACTTAGTTACATGAAATCAGATTAATACATTTGAGGTTTGCTTTTAATCTCAGTTTAGCTATGGCATCCCTAAATCTAGGGTCAATTAGGGTGATTTTATCCCTACAACTAAGGCAATATGCTTCTTATTCTTTGTCCTGATGCCCAAATAATATAAAGTCACTCTACTCTGACTGGTGGAAACGCAAAATATTCCCAACCCAATGTGCGCTCTGGAATGGCTCAGTCTGTTGCTTTCCAATAATTCTATCTCCAGCCTCATGGATCCTCAACCCATACATGTCTAGATTGTTAGACAATCAGAGAATTGGCATGGAAGTTGCTTTGCAGATCTCTAGGGTGTGTACACTGTCTCTCTCTCTGTCTCTTTCTCTCATATTCTGCCTGCAAAGTCTACCTGCCTCAGCCATCCTAAGCTCCAGTTTTTGCCTTTTCAATGTATTACAAAAACTAAGGTCTGGTTGGGTTCCATATTTCTTGCTTTCTTCCTATAAACTACCTTCAGGCAGTGAGCTGAGGCAACTGTCAAGTTCACCTCTTTATTTTGTTTTTCTCAGAGATCATAGGGATATTTATTACCAACTGACTGAAAATAGTTGGTTCATATATTTTGTCTGGTTATCTAGTTATTTATGTTTGGAGGATAATTTTCCTAGCAGCTAACTCTTCATGGGCAGAACTAGAAAGTCACAATTATTGTAAATGAATGGTGAGATATAATGGATAATTATAAAATATTTACTTGAGTTTCCAGAGGCAGAAACTACTAATTACCCAGAAAAGTTGGACTAGAATTTATAAGGAACATGTAACATTTGAGTTGAGGCTTTAATGTATAGGTAGGAATTTGGCCCTTTACACTGATTTTTAATTTATTTGAATTTAGCCAATTTTATTTTCCATACCTTTCCGTGATTACTGCAGCCCTTTACTTTTCAAGCCTTCTATCAAAATAATCATACCTTATTCTTAAAAATTGGCCTTACTTAAAATACTGATATGATTTGACTGATAGGACATGTTCTCCCTCATGTTCTCATCTTTCCTTAATATATTATTCCCCTTCACAGGCATATTTACCCACTTTCCTCCTGTTGAAAGCTTAGCTGTTCACCTGTACCATTGATTCCATCTTATTAATGGTTTGGGGTAATAGTAATACATTTAGAAACCAGAATGGATTATATTCCTAGGTTGCCAATAGTATTTTCTTTGAAAATGAGTTTAGAAACCACTTTTTCCTCTTAGTCTTAAGTGGTGGGTATTAAGGAGGGCATGTATTGCATGGAGCACTGGGTATGGTGCATAAACAATGAACCTTGAAACACTGAAAAAATAAAATTAAATTTAAAAAATAATTAAGTCATCAGATATAGCAGGAAACTTACTGTAAAATAAAAATTAACAGAATTTGATAGACCAAAATACACAGATTTAAAATCAAGTGTTTAATGTGGAGGAAGCAGAATAGGGCTTATTATCTTGATTGGTTTGGGGAGCCATAGGTAGCCCTAATTATCCAGGAAGGAAGGATGCCTTTTTATTCCTTATTCAAACTTTGAAAAAGCTGGAGAAATTAGAGTAGGAGGCCAAAGTGTAATAAGTACCATTTTTAACACCATTTTAAGAGAGTTTTTTATAACAGTGCTTGGGGATTTCATAAAAAATGACATTTCTTTTTTCTTAGTTTCATATATTCTTCAGAAGTCACTGGACCTTCTCTCATTTTAAAAAGTAAATTCCAGATGTCCTAGATGATAATTTCCAGGCAGTATAACCTTTGCTAATAGCAATAAATATGTCTGGAAATGTATTAACTCTTTTAGATCTCTACAGCATCCTTAATGAAGTTCAAGTCAACATATTTCTCAATGATTCTGTAGTAGGTGAAAAGAATCAACACATCTAGTATAGATAGGGTATTAAGACCTGGTCCTTGAATCTACTGTTAAGACCTAGTTTCCATAATTGAGATTTACTAAGCAATGTGGCAAAGTCTAGAGGTTAACAGATTAGAACAATGCATATTCATTCACTTGTCAGTTTAACCATTGTTTTAAAATTTATTATCTTACGGGGCACCTGGGTGGCTCAGTGGATTAGGCCGCTGCCTTCGGCTCGGGTCGTGATCTCAGGGTCCTGGGATCGAGCCCCACGTTGGGCTCTCTGCTCCGTGGGGAGCCTGCTTCCTCCTCTCTCTCTGCCTGCCTCTCTGCCTACTTGTGATCTCTGTCTTTCAAATAAATAAATAAAAATCTTTAAAAAAAAAAATTTATTATCTTACACTAATTTGGAAAAAATAATTCTCAAAAAAAGAGTATTTTTAAATGTTCATTTGCTCTAGGGAAGCATGCTGTTGTACTGAAAAGGGGATCATTTTTGTTGGCAGTGGAAGGCACTTAAAATGTGGAGTCAGACACACCTAAGTCTAAATCCCAAATCTTCTACTTATTGTCATACATACTTTTATACCCACATCTCCTTACGAAACCCCAATGCAATATCTTTCCCTCATTGAACTGACAAAACAGAGAGAGTAATGTAAGAGAAATAACCTGGGTTCAAACCCCAGCTCTGCTATTTTCCTGCTGTGTGACCTCGAATAAGTTGCTTGATTTCTGTGTTCTTTAATTTCTTCACGTATACAGAAATAGGATTTATGGGATAATGATGTACACCTTACGGGTTGTTCCTAGGATTAAATGAGTTACTACATATCAAGAGAAAAGCCAGCGGTTTAATGTAGAGTAGTTGCCAGTGATTGTTTGTTTTAACAATATTAAATATAAATCATCAGGTTCCAAAAATGAGTATATTCTGTTTGTCACATTAGGAATGGCACATTTGTGTACACTGTGCCTCATCTCTTCACTATGTCCTAGCTGCCATTTATGTTCTATGGGAGAATAATAGCCAAATCGTTATTCCTGGACAGTTGGTAAAATTATTTTTCCAAACTGCCTAGGAAGTTACCACCAGCTTCCCCAGGGCTTAATTTCAGAGGTGTTAGGTTTGGGAACAGGGAATCATTTTCCTCTACTTAGTATCTGGCACAAGAAAGAAAATAAAGGCATGGAAATTGGTTTCACATACCGATGAAAGAGAAGCTTGTTATCAGTTCTACCTCCAAAAAAGAAAGACTGGGAGTACTGTTTGATGAAGACAGAAGGTAAGAGCAGGTGCCCTTTCTGAGCTCAGCATCATCTGATAGTGCTTCAAACAATGCCAAGTCTTAATGGGGGCTGAATTTAATAAAATTCCACAGTCAGCTTTTATCAAGGCCAATGCAAAGGAGATCTCCTCGGCAGAAATGATCCAGAAAGTGTGTGTGTGTGTGTGTGTGTTTTTAAATGGATGAAATGTTGAGTACCTGCTTAATGAGCAATGGGATAATATATGCAGCATTTCTTTGTAGATTGGAAAGCACTATGCAAATAGAAGCAATTGTCATTGCTAATATTATAATGATAATGTTTAGAATTCTTTTTATTTCACTTTTTTGTCTGTTCCCAAGTCTGTAGATGTACCACAGTCTTAATTCTTCAGCACAGCCAACTTTTAGAAAATCATTAAAATAATTCTCTTGTATAATCAGAAATGTGGGACAGGATCTATTGTGCTTTGTTTAATGCCCTGGGGTATTTTTTTAATGATTTAAAATTATTTCCAAAGTTTTCATTTGTCTTCAGAAATATTTTTTCTTACTTTTACTAATAATCATTTGAAAAACAATACCAAGACTTGAAAAAAAAATGGATACTAAGGTCTTGTTTTTAGTACGTTCAATTTAACTTCTCCTTTTTCCATGTCATTGCCATGTTTATTCACATACTTCTTATTCTGTCCCCTCCACTTTAGTGATACAGTTTACTCACTTAACAATTTCTGAGCACCTGCCATATATGCTAGATAGACCCTGAGGACACACTAGTAAACACTGCCACTGCTCCTAGACATGAGACAAGCCATCACCCGACTAGTATAAAATTAAACTTGATGGGTGCTATAAAAGAGAAGAACTTGGTACCATGGGAACATATAAAGGACGTCAGACTTAGTCAAGGAGGCCAGGAAGGCTTTCCTATGGAGTAGAAAACACACATAGTTTTAGAGCTGAAACACCTGTGTGCCTTTTGATAAATTGTGTGATAAATTTTGATAAATTGATAAATTGTTTTGGAGCCTCCTGCTGTTTACTGTAAAATGGGAACAATGTTTATCTCGCTTGATGTGTGGGTTAAATGTACCACAGGAATTTCTACTCCCACCTGTGTCTGTGGTGATCCATTCTCTCTGTGTGTGGTCAGAGCAGTATTTTTAAAAAGACATTCGGATTAGGCTGCATCTCTGCTTACGGCCCCTTCATAGCATTCACTCTCTTATATCAGGAAAAAATCTAAAATCCTTCCCAGTGGCCCGCACAACCCAAAATGAATTAATTCTTGCTCACCTCTCCTACCTTACCTCATTCTCTCCCTTGCTCATCTACTTCTAGTCACAGCATTTTATTCATTTTACTATTTTATTTTTTTACTAATCCTTAATCCCATCAAATCAAGTCTCCAGCCAATGGCCCTTTGCATGTCCAGAATTTACTCTTCTGTCTCTGGAACACTCCCTCCGAATAGTCACCTCATTCACTGTCTTATTTCTTTGAGATTTCTTGCTGAAATGTCATCTCCTCAGAAACGATTCTTATCCTCATGCTTCTGTCTAAATTATCTCCTTCCACCCATATTTCCTACCCTGAAATTGTCTAGTTCTCTTCTCCTTTATCCTGCTTTGAGTATTCTTCATAGTGCTTATTGATAATACTGATCATTATAAGATATCAACAATAAGAACTTTAGCTAATAATAATATTTACTATTTGCCAGGCTCTCTTCTGAGCTCTTTACAGCTGTTAAATCATTTAGTATTCCATATAATGGACAGAGAATAGATAAGTACCGTTAACCTCATTTTACAGGTAGGGGAATAAAACAGAGCAGTCACGTAACTTTTCCAAGGTCACAAAGCCACAGACAAGTGGTCAAGTAAGAATTCAGGGTCAGACCGTATTGATTCCAAATGTTATGCCCTTGACAGCTATGCTTTGCTGTCTCTCAGTTTGGGAGTGTGCTATATAAACCATTTTTTTTTTCCTTGTTGGTTCTCTGTTTTCTTGTTGGTGTATAAGTTCCATGATAGGAACTGTATGTGCAGGGCCTAGAACACTGGCTTTGGCTGTTCAGTAAATGTTTGTGACTAACAGTGCCTGAATGTACTTAGTGCAGTGCCTAGCAAAGGTGGTCTTTACTATGTACATTTATGGTAGTTATATTTCATGGTATAAAAAATTGATATATAGAGCTGGGAATAACTATCCTTAGAAAAATTACTGAGTTTGAAATATCTGTCTTAAGTGTGCTCACCCTCCTGTTTTAGCATCCCTTGCCCTCTGCTTGTGTCTCCACAGTCCTGTCTTTAGGCCCCGTGCTCTCCTCCTGCCCCTATTATCCTTCTTGAAAGTGATCTGTGCTTTCCTACTTGAATTATAAAAAATTGAGTGATGACTTAGTGATCCCTTGCAGCAAGCTTCTAACTCACATCATTCAGAAACAATATTCAATAAATATTTATCAAACACTGACTTGTGTTTGGGACACTGTGTAAGATGCTGGGAAATAGGGTGAAAATTACATTCTCCCTCTTCAGAGCATCCTACCTCTTCTAATCCATCCTCTAGCATTTGTCTCATAAAATGTCATACTTGCTTCATAATTCTAATCACTTCAATGAAAGGCTCTGTGTGGTTTTTTTTTTTTTCTGTATCCTCATCCCACCTTCTTTCGAGCTCCAATTATACTAATGAGCCTCTGAGTCTATCACCATAATGGATGCCTTCTGCACCTTCTTTCAACCCTTTCTGTCCCTTACTGAGCTCATGGATCCTGACTCATTTACTTCTCCTTCATATCCTAGCTCAACTGTCCCCAGCTCCAAAGATACTTTGCTGCCAGAAAATCCTGCTTGTGCTTATATCATTCTATTTTCCAGGGGACCCTGTGGATGGTGAATTAAAGTAGGGCCTATGTATTTATCACTCGTTCCCATGAAACATTACCTTGTACACAGCAGAGTTCCTGCTTGCTCTATGAAAGATGCCCCTAAATTGTTTGTTAGAAGGAACACAAAGGAAAGACCATTTAAATCAAATTGATGTAGTAAACCTAACTGTATAATCACCAGCTTCAGTGAAGTTGGGAAAAGACATTTTGAGAGGGTCCAGAACCTTCCTACTGATGGCAGGTGCTTCTGGCTCTGGGCTGGACTCCAGGTTACAGATATGGGTAATGTGACGTGACGTGGTCAGTCTGGGGATTGACAGTTCGTTCTAAGGTCTAGAGATTAATTCTCTGCTCCTATTTTTCTAAAGACAACACTTCTAAGGTGTCAGTGAGAGCAATTTTCCACAGTTGAATCACTTTAATAAGAAATCTTTCTTCATATTCCCAGCAAATAGCATTTTTCTCATCCCTGAAAACAAAGTTATTCTGCCAGGAAGAAAATGTTTTGAGAGGGGGGGGGAAAGGTTCATTTCCTTCTCAGAATTAGGGAAATAAAGATAAACCTAGGAGGAGTAAAGGAGACTAGTAGGCAAACATGATTGTTTGAGTTTAAACTAATGCAGTTGCATTGCTTAAAAAATTATAAACAGTCTAAATCACCTTTGTAATTCACATAGTCAACATTTATTGAATACATAAAATGCAATGAACACTTCTTTTTTTTTTAATATTTTATTTATTTATTTGTCAGAGAGAGAGAGCGAGAGTGAGCACAGGCAGACAGAGAGGCAGGCAGAGGCAGAGGGAGAAGCAGGCTCCCGGCCGAGCAAGGAGCCCGATGTGGGACTCGATCCCAGGATGCCGGGACCATGACCTGAGCCGAAGGCAGCCGCTTAACCAACTGAGCCACCCAGGCTTTGATACTTTTTTTTATAAAGTTTTTTTTTAATTTTATTTATTTGACAGAGAGAGATCACAAGTAGGCAGAGAAGCAAGCAGAGAGAGAGAGAGGAGGAAGCAGGCTCCCTGCGGAGCAGAGAGCCCGATGTGGTACTCGATCCCAGGATCCTGAGACCATGACCTGAGCTGAAGGCAAAGGCTTAACCCACTGAGCCACCCAGGCGCCCCCACTATGATACTTTTTTTAACTTGGATTTTATTTGACGTTATCCTGTTTTACTCAGCTGTTAAAGAGGAAGATGTTCCTATTTCAACACTTCATTGAGGAATTTGAATAATGATTGAATCGGCATTTTCATTCAAAATTTGTTGAGAACTACGCATGACATTGTACCAGATGCTAAATATATGGTAGAGGACAAGCTGAGCACAGTCTCTGGCCTCTCGGAAGCCGCATGCGAACCTTTAATTGGTTCTGATTGTGGGAAGTGCTACAATGAGAAGGGAGATTGAGCTGAGGTTCTTCTGCCAGGGAGGTCTGACCTACCAGGGAGGTTGTGGAAGTCTTAACGAAAGTTAAATCTGAGAGCAAGAGGATTAGTGGGAACTGGTTAGTAAACTGACTGATAAAGTTTTGGAAGAATAGTGTTGAAAATGGAGGAATCAGCCTTTGCAAGCATTCTGAGACAGGGTGGAGCATGGCCAGAGAGACGGGAGAGCAGAGGGCCAAGAAAAGAGGAGAAAAATGAAGACAGAAACAAATTGTACACAACCTTGAGGGCCACACTGAGGATTTCAGATTTTTTTTCAAAAAGCGCTGATCACCATTTGAAAGTTATCAAACACATCGTGTTTTGTGAAATTATGGCTGCTCTGTGGAGACTGGTTTGGAGGAAAAGTAAGCCCCATGGTCTGAAGGGGAAGGGATATGACCCATAGAGCAGGAGGCCTTTGATTTGGACCAGAAACCATTGTAGAGACAAAGAAATGGAAGGGCAGATTTCTTTCTTTCTCCCTCACTCCTTCACTCCTTCTGTCTCTTTTTCTCTCTCCCTAATTCCCTCTTGCTCTTTCATTTTCCCTTCCTTCATCCCTTCTTTTCTTCCCTTTTTCCTTTTTTTTAAAAACATCCTGACTACAACACTGAGAATTACTGGGAGGGGAGTAGAATTGAATAGAAATTAATATCCTTAATTATGACTGGAACTAAGACAGTGTCATTAGAGATAGGAGATGAGGATGAATCCAGAGGATATTTCAGAGGTAGACCACAGAACTTGGTGACCAATCAATGCATGTGTGAGGATGAAGAATTGTCAAGAATGACTTTCAGATTTCTGATGGGCGACTCTGGGAATAGCAGTGCTGTTCACCAAGGGCAGGAACATTGGGGAAGACCAGGTTTGGAGAGAAGAATGTCAGTATCGTTTCGGATATTTGAAGTGTGAGATATCTCTATGGTTTTCAAATTGCGTTGCTAAGTAAATCCTAAAACTTCCCACTGAATTTAAGTACCATGGAAATTTCTGATAGCCTTAAGGTGAGTGGCAAAAACCAGTTAGAAAAAGTTGAGAAGCAAGTGGGAGGTGACAGAATGGACAGAGTAGAGATCACTGTTTTTGAGAAGTGTGGTTGTAAATAGAGGGAGAGAAACATAGTAATAGGTGGAAAAAGATTTTTTTTTTTTTTATTTGTTAGAGCTAGAGAGAACAGGCAGTCAGAGTGGCAGGAAGAGGCAGAGAGAGAAGCAGGCTCCCTGCCGAGCAAGGAGCCCGATGCGGGACTCGATCCCAGGATGCCGGGATCATGACAAGAGCCGAAGGCAGCTGCTTAACCAACTGAGCCACCCAGGCGTCCCAAAGATTTTTTTTTTAAGATGGGACTGAGATTTGAGCGTATTTGTACGG
Source organism: Taxidea taxus jeffersonii (assembly GCA_003697995.1). Taxonomy (NCBI): domain Eukaryota; kingdom Metazoa; phylum Chordata; class Mammalia; order Carnivora; family Mustelidae; genus Taxidea; species Taxidea taxus. The sequence continues at coordinate 247,900 of ML104784.1, forward strand.
CCATGAAAAATATCTAGGATGATGAGGGAACTTGAATATTCTGAAGCAAGAAGGAAGAACAATGTGTATTATAAGGAAGAGAAAAGGATCCAGGGTATAGGAGAAAGGAGTAAAACTCTTCGGTGTTCCTTCATCCATCATCCCTGAGATTCAGAACTTTAAAACAAATATTAAAAATATTTGATAAGCTATTATCTGCCAGGCATTCTTATGAAACCTGTGCCTTCCTCTTTTATAATATATAATATGTTTTAACGAACAGTTTCCAGGCTATATGTTAGGGAGTATCTGAAATACTGTGACCCACAGGTTATTTTAAGGCATTAAATATATCTTAAGGCTTTGGTCTAACCATAGCCTGTTCCAGCGGGGTCAGCTAGCAAATTTGTGTGTCACAAAATGGCTGCTGGTTCATTTGCACCCAAAATCTCCCACAGGAGTCTCTCCTGCGGCTCACTCTAACTGGAAATAGACAAGACATAGAATTCTAGGAGATGCAGTTCCATCTAGCCAGGTTGACAATGACCAAATGACCACAGCCACTTCATCCACTTCATTTGGTTTCACTATGTGGCTTATTTGTTTTGTCATTTCCCTCTTTAATGCATAGAGTCACCTGAATGCTATGTGTCACACATCTTGCCAAGTGCTTCATGTGTATCATTTCTTTTAATCCTCACAGCTACCCTGTGGGGTGTGTATATTATTACCTCTATTTATTTAGAAGGAAACTCTCTGTCTTCCAAGGCTCTTGAGTTAGAAGATGTTAGAGCTGGAACTGAAACAAGGTTTTAGGACTTGTAGTTTTGTGCTTTTTAAACTGGTGGGCAAAAAAAAAAAAGAAAAACACATGGACTTCATACTATAGAAAAAAGAAGCAATCTTCTGTTGGTTAGGTGAAACTCCCCCACCCCCCACTTCCATCTTTTCTCGAATTGTACTGGCTCATTTGTTTAGAAGTCAATACACGTTTCCAAAGGTAAAGTTTGCAAGAAGATGTCGTGTGGCTTAGGCACAAAGATGTGCTCCGTCTGCCTCAAGCAACTTGATAAACCTTCATCTGAATTCAGCAATTCTGTTATTTCAGCCCTAAAATCTTTTTGCCTAGAAGCTGTCATTGAGAACTACAACTACATTTTAATTACTGTATGGATTTATATATGGCACATTGTGTCTATTCTACTTCTCCCCCATTGTTACAGTCTGTTCTAATTAGTGTTTCAACTTAAATGTGCTGAGGCAAGATCCTTTTAAGTCTTCACCTCATGCCAAGAATCAGAACCACCACTTTCCTAGGATTACTGGCAAATTAATATTTCTGCTGACTACTGATTTATCAAAATTGCCAGTTCTTTAGAAGGACAGTAAAAGAACAAATATTGATGAAGTACCTACTCTGTTCCAGACTTCCAGTTAAAATATATCAATAAATCAAATGGTACTATATACATTACAGTCCCATGAAGTATCTGCTGTTGGTAGTTTTAAGTTTAAAGAAAGAAAGTTCAGAGAGGCTAGTTACCTGGCCACAGTAGATGAGGTCCTTACATTATTCATATATAAATAAATAACTTATGTACGTATATGCGTGTGTTTGCATTCCCCCTCTTTTTTAAGAACAATTTGAAATTGTTTTATAAACCTGGATATAATATAGTAAGGTAAAATAAGAATACAATTAGGAGAAGTAATCAGAAATATGATATAATATGGGTTTAAAATCAATGATGTCATTAGTAACATTATATGTAGAATATAAGCCACAGAGGTCCTCTGTATTTGCTCAAAGAAAATACAAAAGCTGACTCTGGGTCTTTAAGCAGCCCATAAAAAGGGGAAAAGATGAAAAGGGGTTTTTATTTGTAATACCTCCAGATTTGAAAACAAACTTTTTTTTTTTTTTCTGGAGAAGCATAATTTTTCCTGGAACTCAAAGCAGAGTGTCATTTCCTGTTGGTTCTGACAAAAAGAGCTCTATATAATGGACTGTACAATGCCCTCAAAAAAAAAAATCCTTATAATAATGAAATCTCTAGGGATTAGAAAAAAATCTTTAATAGATATAGATGGGCTGATACAAAAGCATTACTCTAAAAACAATTTCTTGTATTTAAAAGATGGTGGGATATAAATAGGAAAACATTGGTTTGGTCTAGAGATATTGCTCCCTGGTGGCTAGATTATTTCAGAGTTAGATTTTAGAGTATTTAGAAGACCAAATGAGGAGCAAATTATTCCACAAATATTCCATAAATGCTATTTTGTGTTATCAAATTTTGGTAAGTACAAAGTGGAACTGAATGAAAGATTGTACCTACAGAATGAGTATTTTACATGGTTAGATAAAAGCAGAACTACATTCATTAGGAATTAGCCAAACAAGGAATTAGCCAACCTAGGGAACATTTGTTGAATGATTACTCTGTGTTCAGTGTTCTACATACATCATCCTGTTTAATCCTCTCCAGTCTGTTTGGAGGGTTTAGGAATCCAGTATTGACAAAGACCTGAATGGATGACCACTCCTCTGCATGGAGGTTGGCCGAAGCAGCGTCTGTGGTCAGGAACAAGTTCTCAAGAGATCTGAGTACACTCTCCCATTTAGATATTGGTGAGTAAGGCCTCAAGGTTCTATACTAAGGAACAGTGGTTTTAAACTCATTTTGTTACCCTTTGCCTATCAAATGGAGGCAATAGAGGCCATCCCTGTTAAAATCCACACAAACCTTTTACATGTAATTTCAAAAGGTCATAAAGCCCCCTGGAACATACCTCTCCAGGTTAAAAAACTGTTGAAGAGCATGGCCTTGGTAATTTCAGTTTGCAATTTTTTTCAAAGCCTGAATAATCAAAGATCTCTCTTGGCCTTATTTTTTTTTTTGATATCCATGGAATTTAAAGTTACTTTAAAAAATGTGTATACCCATTGAGATAAACTGCAGGAAAAAAACATACCTGATAAAATAAATGAGAAGAAAACATTGTATATAATTTTTAATTGGCTCCCAATCAATTAAATGTTGCAGGATCTCCACCAAAGGTGGCCATAGTGGCATATGTTTGTCAGTATGAAACCCTCCTTCTACGTCATTTAGGCAGTAGTGCTTTTTGTTACATGAGGCTGCTCAGAATTCATGAAGATAAAATCAGATCACTCTACTGTGGGCCATGTTAGAGCTGTCATGCATGGTTGTGCAGGTTGAACACTGAACAAGAACTCAAGAGCTAAGGGAGCATCCCTCACAATGTAGAATCATAGTTTCTTAAAAATATTTCTTATCTAGGTATATCATCTATATCTATATTTCTGTCCACTTTGGCCAGTGAAGCTTCTTTTTTCTAATAAAATCTGAGTATTAAGAGTATTTTCCAAGTGATGGAAATAAAATGTAAAAGAAAGAAAAACTTTTTCAAACTGCGTAATAAAGCACTTTGTAGGAAGTAAAACCTCTGGACCTTATATAGCCAAGAACTTATCTGGTCACTAAAGTTTGAGTCAAAAAGAAGAGGACCCATAATACATCTGACTTTATACACCATCCCCCTTGGAAATGATTTCTTGAACCATTAATATTCTGTCTCTCATATCCTGATTCTGGCTTTGTTAATAAACCTTACTAATATAAGGTTTATAGTGAGCTCATACATTTGGCTCATACTACATGAGGAATGGTTAAAGGAACTTGGGTTGGTCAACCTGGAGGAGAAAACTGAGAGGTAATACGATCAAATCTCCCAATGTGCCCAAATCTCCCTTTTTTTAGCAATAAGAGTTGTATTAGATTAGAGCCCACTCTGATGACCTCATCATAGCATAACTACTTTTACAAAACCACTATTTCCAAATAAGTTCACATTCCTAATTACTGGGGGTTAAGACCTCAGTGTATCTTCCAGGGAATATATTCAACTCACAATGCTACGTGGACAGTAAAAATGGGAAACATTTATTATAAGGATCCTCTCTTGGTCATTCTCTACATGTATTAGCATATTAAGGGTTCTGAGAAACTCTGTGTTAAACGAATATGAATTAACTTTGTTCATCCTAGAGTTCTCTAAATCTCACCCACCCCAGCATACCTATGAACATCCTACAGGAGAAAATATTTAGATGGAAGAAAAGCATAGACATGGAATAGGAAGTATAGGATTTAGAGTGAGATACAGGATAAAATTCCAATTTTGTCATTTCCTAGCTATCTGATCTTTGGCAAATTACTTAACCTCTTTTGGTTTCAGTCTTCTCATCCATCAAATGAATGTAATTATTCCTACTTGATAAGTATTTTTTAGGAATTCTAAAAAAGAAAACATACATTGAATCAACTATTTACCTCATTATGTATAATACTTGGTACATGGGGAAAATATAACAATATAACAACAAAATATAACAACAAAAAATATAATAACAGCAGTGGCAACAACATATGATATTTGTTGAGCATTTACTATGTGCCACATACTTTCCAAATGCTCTAACCTGTGTTATCTGTTTTGATGCTTATAATAAGACTGAGTGTCTTTGTTCTTTCTATCTTTTAAATGAAGATATTACATTTTAGATAGAGATGGTTACTTACTCAAGGCCATACAGTGTCAGAATGGGGATTCAAATCCAGTGTTTCTGGCTCCAAACTCTTAAAACCCTTTACAATCTGTACCAGATGATAATAATCTAGGCTACAAGCAGCAATGTACCTAATAGTGACAAACAAAAATAAATTATTTTTCTCACATATCAAGCTTTTCCATGTTCTCAGGGCAAACTCTGCAAACTTTGCCTTTCTCTCATTATTATTAGATGGCCTCTACATATCTGGGCATCATGTACTATTTCTGCAGAGGACAGGGGGGAAGAGGACATGAAGATGCCAATAAAGTCTACCCAGTTTGTCATGGCCACAGAAGCTTTCACAGATTTCCCTTTCACCTCATCCACAGATCTCTGCTTTCAGCTCATAGGCCAGGATTTAATATATGGCCACTTGTTCCAGAAGGAAAGTCTAGAAATACAAATATTAGACTTTTTCAGAATCTATAGTGGATGTCCTCAAGGGAGAAGGTGGAGAATGGATGTTGGCTTTGCTAGTCTAAAATAACTTCCACATACTGCTTCTCATTGATTGGACTGATTTCTTGTTCTAGAGGGTAAACTAAACAGCAATGGACAGAAGTAACTGGGAGGGAGCTATTGACTTAACATAAATTATAAGTAGAACTACTCAACAAAGTCATGCGCACTTGACAGTTCCAAGTACATGGCTTACTTTGTAGACGTGATAGGAATATCAGTAAAGAGTGAGTTACACATCATAATATTCAAAGGCTGTGGCACCTCTAAGAAGTCATCCAATCTACCTTCCTCTTCTACCACCCCGATGAATATATTTCTTCAGCAGCATGCTTCTCACTGACCACCCTGCCTCTGTCTCTGTATAGCTATGATTTGAATCTCATTGACAGCATGTATCAGGGGGTAGGGTGGGGTGGTTGGCCCTTTCTTTGAAAAAAAATGTTTGTATGAGATGATCTTTTTTTTTTTAGATTTTATTTATTTATTTGACAGAGATTACAAGTAGGCAGAGAGGCAGGCAGAGAGAAAGAGAGGAGGAAGCAGGCTCCCTGCTGAGCAGAGAGCCCAATGTAGGACTTGATCCCAGATCCCTGGGATCATGACCTGAGCTGAAGGCAGAGGCTTTAACCCACTGAGCCACCCAGGTACCCCTTTATGAGATGATCTTAAGCGGCCTTTTCAGCCCTAATGTGAACCACAAAATAGCCATTTACTATTATTGTTTCTTTTTAGTAGTGTCTGTGATGATTTAGTGAAATGATTCTCCTAGAACACATGGACTATCATAGAAGTGGTCTCAAAAGATACCTTGTAGCACAACATCTGTATTTTACACAATAGCAGAACCAAAATGAAAACTCCACTTTCCTGACTAGATGCAATAAATTAAATGGATAGAGTACTTGACTTGTTTTCAGATCTGGGTTCAAATCCCAGCTTCATCATATGCTGGCTGTGTAACCTTAGGTAAGTTAATTTCTTAAGACTTCCACCCACCACTTTTTCAGCTAACTTCATCAAACATTCACTGAGCAGCCTACAACATTAGGCAGTACTGAAGAGGGGAGATACAAAGATGATTAGGATACTGTGCTCAATTTAGAGGCACTTACAGGTTAGGAGGAAGGGCAGACATGCAAATAAATCAGTGAAATATACTCTCTAATGCAGAAATAAATTTAAGTGAGACGCAAAAAGAAATGGAAGATCCATTTGTGAGTATTAAAGAAGGCTTTACAAGGGTAGGCTAGGACTGAGCTGAGAACCTTGAAGAAGGGAGTATCGGGACTCACCTTGGTGATTATTTTCAGAAACAATAGCCCAAGCTGGGAAGTAATATATAAAAACATATACATTTTTAGGTATAAAAAGAGAATACTGTAGGTTTCTAATGATCACAAGAAATAGATGAGGTAGGGCGCCTGGGTGGCTCAGTGGGTTAAAGCCTCTGCTTTTGGCTCAGGTCATGATCCCAGGATCCTGGGATCGAGTCCCTCATCCGGCTCTCTGCTCAGCAGGGAGCCTGCTTCCCTTCCTCTCTCTGCTTGCCTCTCTGCCTACTTGTGATCTCTGTCTGTCAAATAAATAAATAAATAAACCTTAAAAAAAAAGAAGAAATAGATGAGGTAGCTTCAGAAATACCATTTTCTTACTGACTTCTTAACACACTGTTTTTTCCTCTATTACCAAAGGTCAACAGACTTCAGGTATTAAATATTTGTGCCTTTGGAGGCTAGACAGTCTCTGCTGGAACTACTCAGCTCTGCTGTTGTCGTATGAGAGCAGTCATTGGCCATACAAAGAGCATGACTATGTTTCAATAAATCTTTACTTACAAGAACAGGAGGTTGAGCTGTCTCTGGCCCACATGTTGTGGTTTGCAAACACTTGGTCTATACCGTGAAGACTCACAGGTAATCTGGCTCTGCCAGCTCTTTGGGTGAGTTTCTCATCACAGAGTACCAGAGAAGGACTAGGAAACCTACCAGCCAAAAACAAACAAGCAAACAGACAGACAGACAGACAGACACTAACAGAAATACAGATGGTGACATCATCTCCACTTTCAACATGTGATTCTCACTCTAGGAGATGATTCTGTCCCTTGGGGCATTACACAATTACGACTAGCCCATGCATTTTCTTAAAGAAGGAAGGTTTTTATTACAATTTTGTGGCCAGAATAACCTCTCTTCCAAAATCTAAGAGAATAGAAAATGATTAATAATAGTTTAGGAGCTTAGAAACAGGGTCAATGGCCTGCAAAGCCTAAGCTTCACAACTCTTGAATGTGCTTTGCTGAGACTTAGTAAGTGACCATATATAGAACTGTGCCTTTGTTCCAAAATGTTACTTTTGTGTTCTCCAAGTACACTGGTTTTAAAATTTCCAAATTTGTGTTTCACACACGATTTGCTACAGTAATTTTGCAAGGTCAGCATAAAAATAGTTCCTGCTGGTGCACATTTGGAAAGATAATCTATGGGAAAACAAATGATCTGGCAGACATTTCTGGTCCTTCTCTTTCCCTTAATTGCATGAGGTTGCATTTGTAGTGCCTCTTTCAAGACACTTTTTAATGCAGTTGGACACTTCAGCCAAAGTGAGTTCTGGCTAGGGAATCTCAGATGTATATGTAGCACTAGGATTGCTTTGCAAAGGGTTGAAAAGTAATATGATGAGGCCTGAGTCTTTTCCCCCCATTTTGACTTTTATTAAATTTTTAAGATTGGAATTTTATGTATTTGCAAATATACAAAATCTGTACATATCTCTGTATCTATATCTGTATTCGGCAATCCAAATAAAAAACAACATCCCCATCGTTACCTCCCAGGAAGTAGAGGAAATAATGAATGAAAAGGGATGAAAATGGGAATGAATGGGAATGAAAAATACAGCAACATGTGACACTGTCTTTCAGCCAAGTCATTTTTAGCTCTGGAATTTTCCTAACCTGAGTACTTACCCGAGTACCTCCATTCTTCAGACAACCACAGGCAGAAGGGGGTCATTGGGGTTGGCTGGGAGGACTTTGGAAAGATAAGTTATTGTGATTAAATTTTGAAAAGAGACCTTTTTTCAGGTAGAACAGAGTTTGCAACTGATGAAGTGTTTCCTTTAATAAGTAGAAAAATTTTGTCAACGTCAAATATACTTCACTTCCTGTTCTGCCATCTCCAATAAGACACATAAAGCTCTGAGCCAGTTGTATTTCCTTTAGTTTCTTCCCATTAGGAGAGGTGTAGGTTTAAAAGAGTAATCTTGATAGTTAAGAGTGATAATGATAGATAACACGTCATAACCACTTAGTGTACACCAGGTACTGACTAAAAACTTTGCCTATTTGAGCTTATTGAATCTTTCCAAAAGTGCTCAAAGTAGGTACTACCATCATTCCAACTTCAGAGACCAGCAAAGATGAGTACAGACAATTTACGTAGGAACCTAGAGTCACATAACGAATAAGCAGGGGAGGCAAGCTGAGGAATCAATCAGTCTTGCTTCAGAGTCCGCTGACTCTGCCTCTCTCATCTACTGCATCACTTTTCAGAGGTCCTTCAAACTAGACTGTCAGTATTTGTTGCTTCCATTAGGATGGTCATTGTTCTTTATTCCCTCATCCTTCCCTGGCCTTAATGGAGAAACCTTACAGGAGGTGTGCAGTCTTCAGAACATGGAGCTCTTTGAGTCCTGTTCATGACCTGAGCTGAAGGTAGTCGCTTAACCGACTGAACCACCCTGGTGCCCCCACAGTGCTCTTTAAATATATGATATTTCCATTGGATTTCAAGCTCCAGGAAGACAGGGTGTGCTTCTCTTTTCTTTGACTGCGTTCCTAGTTTCCTGCACAATGCCTGACATATATTAGATATTTAACACTTGATATTCAACCAGTAAATAGCAGGTAAAACCACTGACATGATTTTGATGAAAACAGCTCACAAAGCATAATCCAGAGCTTTTCATCAGGCTGGGACTATTAAAAAACATAACAGTAAATACAAATATGCTTGAAACCTTATATATATATGTATATATATATATGTATATTAAATGAAATAAGCATTTTTTTATCCTACATTTTGCCTCAGCACCCCCCCTTTTTTTTCTGGCAAAAAAAAAATTCACCCCTTAAGGGATATTCATCCCTTAAATCCCCAGCTGGGTTGCCATCTCTGCAAGGCTTTCTCTCTTCCAGATAGTTTGTTCCTCTCTGTGTGCATTCCCACATAACTTTCCACTCAGCCTTCTCTTGCTTTGTTGCACTGTATTATTGTTATTTCTTGGTAAATCAATCTTTCCCACCAGATTAAAAGATGCTGCCAGACAGAGCATTGCATCTACTCTGGTGCATAGCATACTATGTGTTTTAGCACTCAAGGGATTTGAAGCATCAAAGTCTAACTGAATGGGCATAAATTCCAATTCACAGGATGGGCCCAAGTTAAGCTTGCATGGCTTTGTTATTAACATGTGACATTATTGGTCATGGGGCCAAGTCTTATTTCACTATTTTATACCAAGTGGATATGTATAGTGTTCGTGCCCCTCAAATTCCTTCTTTCCCTTGATACTGTTGCTCGTATGTAAATTAAGTTTCAAAAGTAAGATTTTCACTATTTGCTTTAAAAACTATTATAAGCGAAATAAGTCAACTGGAGAAAGACAACTATCACATGATCTCCCTGATATGAGGAAGTGGAGATGCAATGGGGGTGGGGGTTAAGGTGGTAGGAAAAGAAAAAATGAAACAAGATGGGATCGGGAGGGAGACAAACCAAAAGAGACTCTTAATGTCATAAAACAAACTGAGGGGGGTGGGGGGGAGAGGGGTTGGGAGAGGGTGGTGGGGTTACATTATATGTTTAAATAAAAAAAAAGCTTAAATAAAAAAAACAAGAAAATTAAAAAAAATTTTAAATAAATAAAAATAGTCTCTTCATTGGTAAAAAAAAAACTATTATAAGCTTATACTAGTGGTTATGGTTTTGGGTCATTTATTGTGCTAAGTGATTTATATATGTTTTCATAGTCTTCATAATAAACTTAAAAAGTGGATATTATTTACCCCAAGATATGGAAGTCTTCACCTTGAACTAAATGAATAATATCCCACTGACTATTACAACTAACAGGTATTTAAAAAACAGTCCTTTTGGTATTTCCTCTGCCCCCCCACCCTGCCTCTGGTTCACAAATTCTTAAAAACCTAATATCCAGATTCTGTAAAGAGTGAAAATAAGAGTAATTAAAAAATATAAGTCCAGCTTCAAACCATCTGTCCTACCAACAGGGACCCTAGATCACATTTCTGCTATATTATTGTGTAATTCAAAAAATACAGTAGATAACCCATTCTGGCTATGATAAAATTGAAGAAGCAAGTAGGTGGAATCCACATTCCTTCTTAATTGGGGCTGGGGCCTGAACAATTGCCACGCTCAGAGCTCCCAAGACACTGCCTCTAGCATTAACCATCTGCTCAGTTGTTCCCAAAAAACAGAACAGCCAACCAGCTCATCATGGTAGCACCAGGCCTCCAGCCCAGGGATGCACCTGCTGACATTCAGGCTGGAACATCTGTGTTAGAATTTAGTAGAGTGGAAGGGAACTAAGCAACTCAATGAATGAATGTGAATCCAGGTTTTTGGAATCCACATATCACATTGTCATTAATGTTTCTTTCTGCAGAATCATAGAATGTTACTTATAAAAAATTGCTAATCTTTTATGAAGATTTACTATAGTGGATATGAACATGGGTTAATGAGGAAGTCACTAACCATTATTAAAAAGGGGCACAGAGGGGTGCCTGAGTGGCTCAGTGGGTTAAGCCTCTGCCTTCAGCTCAGGTCATGATCTCGGGGCCCTGGGATTGAGCCCCGCATCGGGCTCTCTGCTTGGCAGGGAACCTGCTTCCCCTTCTCTCTCTGCCTGCCTCTCTGCCTATTTGTGATCTCTCTCTCTGTCTGTTAAATAAATAAATACAATCTTTAAAAAGGGGGGGGGGGCACAGAGATTTTGCAATTGTTGACTGATACTCCACTACCACTGCCCAAAGTCAAAACATATGACCATATGGAAATGGCTTTTTGTTTCATCCTTTATCTCTAGCAGATGGGTTCACCCAAGTCTGAGAAGCCTTGAGGTGGATTCACGGTTGCACAGAGTTGTCCCATTAAGCAGTGAGTCTCACACTTTTTCTTGCATATTGAATAATAATACAGAGATTAGTATGAATGCTACAGAAGTAAGTATAAAGAGTATTTTTAACTGATTCTGTTGTGCAGCTGAGGCTGAGACTTACTTGACTTGCAGGAACTGAATGCCAACAAAAAGAGACATGCTTATTTATTTCAGTTTATTACTTCTTTTCTCTCACCATTTTTTTCTTTTATTTGGGTAATAACCATTTGTCTTCCAAAAAACCACAACCACCACCAGCACCATCACATCATATATTAGGCATCTGAGTTGCAACCCAGGTTTTTGTGTATATCTCAAGAGCTAACAACCCTTCAAGAATGGTATTATGATATCTACTTTATACTGAGAATATTTAAATTCTGGGAAGTTAGAAAATAATCTCACAACTAATGTGCAACAGAGTGGGGACCTCAAAGCCTGAGCCCCACTAGGCACCTTCCTTACCAACTGTATGCTCCTTAAAGTGGGAGACCTGACTAAGCAGTTGTAGGATTTCCCTTAGTCCTCCTAGCCTGGTGAAAATGTTTGCTAATTGAAGGTGATCTTCTCTTATCCATTCATCTGGGTAGATACTCTGTTCCTCTAGCCAGCTTTACTTTAATCCTACAGATCCTTCTGCTCCCATTCTGAACCATCCCCTGTCTCCCATCTCTCTCAATCAGCCACGATGCTCTCCACCTTATTCCCTTTGTTACCAGACCCACACCTTTTTTCTTCTGGATCTTTTGGCCTTGCACCTACCTTCTCTATATGCCGAAAGTTTTGTCCATGACCAGGCACCAGTGATTTTGTCTCCTTGGAGAAGCCAGGAAGCATAACAGATATCAGAGTCAGGAAGTGCCTGTTCAAGTCCCTGTTCTATTCACCAGCTGAGTGTCCTTGTGATATTACTTAATTTCTCTGAGCTGGAGTCCTTGTTGGTAAAGTGGACCATACTGTCTGCATTTCCAGAGATGCACTCTATGTTTTCTAGTACATGATCTGATTTATAGTGCTCTTTACATAGTGTTTCTTTACTTAATTCTCTCCTTCCTATGTTTTACATTCCTGTCTGAGTAGTCACAATTAACAACTACAACAAATGTTACTGAAGTGTTGTGAAGCCACTAATGTTTGTCTAGTTTATTATTTAAGATAATTATCAAAGATGTCTAGTTCACTTGTTTTCTTAGAGGACCATTCTATTTAGTATAAACATACATGCATGAAGACCAAGGCTTTATCTATCTGTCCAGTAGGTGCCTCTTTCTGTCCTGAGGTACTGTGGAAAGAATTGTGGAATTATGAGAGATTAAGGCAACCGGTGATATTTTGTGTTAAAAACAATTTGGGGGGAGCACCTGAGTGGCTTGGTCAGCTAAGCATCTACCTTTGCTTCAGGTCATGATCCCAGGATCCTGGGATGGAGCCCTTCATCAGGCTCCTTGCTCAGCAGGGAGTCAGCTTCTCTGTCTCCCTCTGTTCTCCTGCCCTCCAGCTCATGTTTTCTTTCTCTCTCTCTAAGTAAATAAAATCTTTAAAAAAATTTTTGGATTGTTGGCTGAGAAATGCTATTTGTGTGCCTGTATTCTTCAATATTGCCACTGCCTTCTTCTCCTTCTCCTCCCTTTTCTCCTGTTCCTCCTTCTTCTTATTCTTCTTTTTGTTCTTCTTTTTAACCACCAAACAGCAAATAAACCAGATTCTCCTAAGGTAGATACCTCATTATTTTCTTTCCTTTTCCATGTGACCATATTTCTGGCTGTGCTTACTGGGAGGCTTTCTGTAATTGGGGTCAAGCAACACAGTAAACATACTCGTCCCCATGCACACAAACCTAATCTCTAAGTAACCAGTATGGTTTTTAGATGACTGTATGGTCAGGAGATTTACTGATACTGAAGAAATTAAATTCCCCAGGATTATTTTTCTATACTTCATTCTCTGGAGATCAAAAGCAAACTGCTCACATGTTGGTCAAATTTAGCTTGTCATCTTCAGCTCTAGGAAGCACATGTACCAATACCAACAATGCCAAATGCATAAAAATAAGAATCTTCTCTATAGGAGATTGTTTTAATGAGGGCTTCTTCCTTGGGGAGATGCTAGAACTCCAGGGTCCAGAGTTCCACTCCACTTCTTAAGGGGTGATTTTCATGGAGAGACTGAGGAAGTAACTGGAGTCCAGACTCATCTTTAAATTGGAAAAATTTTATGTCATTGCATTATATGGGGATGGGAGAGATGGTGGTGTAAAATATGTGAGGCCAGCTGAAAGGAGAGGTTTTTTAAAAAATTCTTTGCCCCCAAATTTCCTTAAAAACAAGAAAGACAAATAGAGGAAAAGATATCAGCATACATTTATTGGATGTCCACTGTGTGCACAGTAGAGGATAAAAAATGACAAGTAATTGGCTTTTCTAGGTCTCAGCTTGGATTGTAACATGGAGACAATGGACAAGGTCCCTTCAAAAAGTTTGCTGAGGATTTAATGAAATGATGGTCTTATAGTGGCTGGCACCTTAATGCTCCATAAATGTCAGTTTCTTGCATGCTATTACCCTTGATGTTAACACAGTTTCAACAAGTTTTTTCGTATAGTTGATCAGCTTGAAGCCCTCCCTCCCCTCAGATTGATTGAAGTAGAGAAAGAATGCTGGGAAAGTAAGTGGCAACTGAAACAGTGCTGTGATAAAGAAGGGAAAAGAAGCGCTACAACCCTCTGTAATATGTGGACCCGTGTGCTCAAGATGTCACAGCAACTTTTGGGTAATATAAAGGGAAATAAGCACTAGTCTGTCTAGACAACACTGTAATGTAATCCATTACGATAGTACATGTCTATAACGAATGATCCTGGTTAGCAAATCTACATTAATAACTAATAAAATGATTACTACTATTATATGGACTGTGATAGCTTCTCTCTCTCTCTCTCTCTCTCTCTCTCTCTCTCACACACACACACACACACACACACACACACACGTATGCACGTGTACACCAGGGACAGTTGCTCTTAGCTGATGGTAAAGATTCATGTGGGTGGGGAGCTTTGACATGTACAAATCTGATGATATCTGGCTCAAACTGTGTTTTTTAAAAAAAAAATGATTCATGAGTGAATAAATGAATAAGCACACCTCTTATTTACACTGTGGTCCCAAGATGCCAGATGGTGTTGTGGTATTTCAGTAGACCTAAGCATCCAATGAGTTGCCCTTTTGCCTTCATATTTTTGTGTTTCCAAGTGTCCTGATATAGTTTCTTTCCCTTCCCGCTTGAACTACTTCTCTTCCTCCCATAAGGAACTCCCATATGGGTTTTATGCCAGATGAGGGTTAAGTTGCCAGCTCGTAATGAAACCCATGATCACTGGCTGTAATGATCTCTTATGAAGTGCTATTTATTCTTTCATATGCGTGTGAAGGAGAGACAGAGTATTCTCTTTCTGAGGCTTTATGTCTGCTGTGGCTTCTGTCAAATAAATCCTTCTGTGAATCAGTAAACTGGGGAACTTCCCTATAATCCTCAGAGGCTATTAGCAAGGCTAATAAAATACGAGGAATATGGATTTTTAAGATAATTATCGAAGATGGGAGACCTGGTCAGAGGTATTACAATGTCCATTCACTAATACAACTTTTTTTCTCTTAGTTTATAAAATCTGATAATATTTATTGATATGAAAAAAGTATCAACAATATGTTAAACATAAAAAACAGATTTGGGGTGCCTGGGTGGCTCAATCAGTTGAATGTCCAGCTCTTGGTTTGGGCTCAAGTCATATGTTGGGTTCCATGTTTAGTGGGAGAGGGGGTTTGCACTAGAGGATTATCTCCCTCCCCTTACTTGTGCATGCTTGTGTGCATGAGTGTGCTCTCTCTCTCTCTCAAATAAATAAATAAATAAAAATCTCTCTCTGTGTCTCTCTCTGTCAAACAAATAAATATAATCTTTAAAAAATAAGATTAAAAACAGTAAGTGTAGTATGATTCTATTTTTGGAGAAAAAATTATATAGAAAAAGTGTGAGAAGACAGTACCAAAATATTAAAAATTATTGTCTCTAAGAAAGGGATTGTGAGTAACTCTTCTCTTTGCCCATTTGAATTTTCTAAATTTCCACAGTGAATGTGATAGTTATGATAATAGTAGTAATGATAGCCAACTTTTATTGAGTACTCACTATAGTGAACTAGCCATGGGCACTGCTTTGAGATCAGATTAAATGGGTTTGAATCCTGTGTTCCCCTTTTATTAGCTGTGTTAATCAGTATCTCATATCTATTGTCTCACAACATTTCTATGAAACAGATTCTACTATAAAGCTCAATTTTATATGTAAGAAAACTAAAGCTTATAGAGTTTAATACAGTTATACATATTCATATAAAATATGCATATATTAAAATGATAAAACAAAGGGGAAATAAAATTATTCTTGTAAAGTATGTTCAGATTCAATCATGTTAACTATATTAAAACCTCACAAATGGATTTTTAAAATCAAGATCACAAAAAGTTTTAAAATGTATATATGTAAATATATGTATGTATATAGAGTGTACATATGTTGGGGGTGTTATATACTTGTTTTCCTTTGGATTGTGTTTCGAAATTGAGATGTGTGAGGAAGAATATTCAGTTCGAGGAATCTCAGTTACACCTCCACTCAGCAAATTCATCAAGCTTATATTCTCCTCCTTCCCTCTTGCTATAGTCATCCATTTTCTGCATCTCTCCAACCCAGAAGAGCTGCATTACCATAGGCTTGCTTCAGAGTGGGGAGACTAGCTGTCTTCCCAGACTTGGATCCTGGTGAGCCATGCTGGTCACTTAATGTGCTGGCTGACTTGGGGCTTAGCACTAGAGATGATGATCCACCAGAGGGAGGGAGCCGAGGAGAGCCAATGAAATGGGTCAAAAAATCAGAAACTGGGAGAGGAAGTTGATCTGTGTGACTATCATGGGGCTCCATAGTGTTGGTCAGAAGAATCTGTGAAGCCAAACTGTCATTGGAAGAAAGGGATCAGACTTTATGAGTCCTGGTCACTTCCTGGTTAGGCACTCTTGTGTGGCATGACAAGCAGGCATGGGGCTAAGTAAGGGTTGAAAATGACTAGGAGAAACTAAAAAGAATCAGGCACAAAAGACACTGGATTTATTGTAAAAGACTGGGGAACAGGGAGGATGGCACTCAAGAAGTCAAAGAGTTATTCATGAGGAGTCTATAACAGCTATTCTCCAATTACTGTCACATTTAATCAGAGAAATCACCTTCTTTGATTTTATTTTCTAATGTCTCCCCATTCATTGTGTTATGCAGTGTTGAATTATCAGATAGGCAAACTAAGGGTGTGCTTAGACAACTAGCAGAGTATGGGCACCTAAGATGTAAGACAGGCCCTTTGGTAAACAGACCCCAAATTTTGCAATTAGAAAGATCTAGAAAGAAGCTGTGTCAATTGTAGCATATGTATGGGTCACATTAATTAAAAGAATAAAACATATTTTTTATTACATTGGTAAGGCTAGTGATATTTTCAGGTCTTAGAGTTATTAAATGTCTTAATCCAGCCTTGCCATGGTGGTAGGCTTTTCCATAGCCACCATCATCTCCTTCATCATCATCATCATCATCATCATCATCACCATAATCAATCACTGTTCCCACAAAGAACCCTAAATTTTGAACTCTTGCCATGTATTGAAAGGACATGATGCTAAGTGAATCAGAAGCATTACCTAATCTATTCCTCACAACATCACCTTCAAATCCCAGATGGGATGACTGAGGCTGAGAGAGGGAAAGTGACTTATCTGAGGTCTCACAGCTGATCTATGATGGAGCTGAGATTCCAATCCTTTCCTCCCTCCTCTGGAACTTTTACGTACTCTGTGAGTCAAAGGTCATCATTAGCAATTGAGGGAGAGAGTTAGAAATAATATACAAAGTCCAGGTTGAAAGAATTTGAAATACTTGGAAAACCTCAATCTTCAGCATGTCCATACTACTTGAGAAGGGTCATGTCAGCTCAGATGTTTGGCCCAGAATTCCTCAGAGACCCGTCAGTAGTGCCATCTTTTATTCAGCAAATATTTTAAGAAGTTCCCAGCTGGCACATATCCTTTTATCAAAATAAGAGAGATCTGTTTTGTTAATTTTTTTAAAGATTTTATTTATTTATTTGACAGAGAGAGTTCACAAGCAGGCAGAGAGGCAGGCAGAGAGAGAGGGGGGGAGCAGGCTCCCCACTTAGCTGAGAGCCCGATGTGGGGCTCGATCCCAGGACCCTGAGATCATGACCTGAGCCGAAGGCAGAGGTTTTAACCCACTGAGCCACCCAGGCACCCCTGTTTTGTTAATTTTTAAAAAAATTTTTGGAGGGGTTGTTTTGATTTTTGTTCATTTTGTTTTGTTTTGTGTTAATTCAATTTAAGCAGTATAGTGTTGCTGCCAGTGAAGTAGGCAATAATGATGTAAACTTATTTTGTATTTTTGAAGCTGTGTAAAACTATTGCCCACCTTTATCTCCGTCCCTTCTTTCCTTCTCTTTTTCTTTCTTTCTCTTTTTTTCTCTCTTCCTTACTTGCTTTTTGCTTTATTCTTATTTTTTGTAATAAAGTATTTTACTTAAAGTATAAGACTGTGAGTTGGTTCTGGCTAGCATCAGTTTTAAGTAATAAGGAAACATAAATTTGGGGCTGTAAATTTTAACTATTTGTGTTTTGGAATACATTTTTTTCATGTGGAGGTGTATACATTTCAGACTGTAAATTAATTTTACACACTCTGATTTTATTTGCCAAGTTGATCAAGAGTAGAATGGATTTGACTTTAATATATAACAGTTCTCTCGGTTGAAATGTTATTTACTCAGAGAAACTGTCCCCTAAGCCTGTCTTACATATTCTGGTAGCTTCTAAACATCTCCTTTATCACTATTATCAAGGTTCTAATTAAGTCATATGTCTCTGGCTATTTATTTGAGGGTCTTTCTCACACACTGCTGTAAACTGAATATCCAGGCACAATGTTGGATTACAGTAGGCATGCTGTTAATTTATTGAACAAACGAATAAAATTCTCTACCCCTACTGTTTCTTCTCTTTGGTCCTTAGTGTTCTGGACAAATAGATTTCAACTATTTAAATGGTTTGCTGCATTTGAGGACTGAAAATGTCAGCAGGCAACACTAAGCTTGAAAGCTGTATCATGTGCTATTTCTTTCTGGTAAATTAACACACCTGTATCTGCTAGTAAGAATAGCACTTCAGTCATGTAAAAGAACTAGCAGCATGCATCAGAGTATCCCCTCAGATGTCCATACTTGTGTGGTTTCTAATGTAGATCAGAACTCAGAAGTTTGTTTGTGTTAAAGCTGAAGCTTTCAGGATTTCAACAACAAAAGCTTAAGATTCCATCCTGACTGTGAGGTTCTAGGAGACTGAAATATAAGACTGGCATAATCTTAAGGAGGCTGTGAGGATAATTTTCAACTTAAATATTGATTTAGTGAAGGTCCCAGAGTCTTCTGCTCTGGGAAGCTGTTTAATATTCCAGTGTTGTGGGAACATGCCAGACTGAAGGACATGCAGAAGTATCCCATCTCTATGCCGATCCTATAGTTTGGTAGAAAATACCTCTCGCCATCACCTCCTTCTTCATCCCCACCCGTACCCCACACATGCTCACATATACAGCCCAGGTCTGTTCCTCTGAACCCCATCATTCTTTTAAAAAGTGTTACCAGGGACGCCTGGGTGGCTCAGTTGGTTAAGCAGCTGTCTTCGGCTCAAGTCATGATCCCAGCGTCCTGGGATGGAGTCCCATGTCTGGCTCCTTGCTTGGTAGGGAGCCTGCTTCTCCCTCTGCCTCTACCTGCCACTCTGTCTGCCTGTGCTCGCTCTCTCTCTCTCTCTCTAACAAATAAATTTAAAAAAATCTTTAAAAAAAAATAAAAATGAAAAGTGTTACCATATCTGTGCCAGTAACATCCTCGGGCATTTTTAAGGTTTAAATGATTTACTTAAGACCTCATATGCTCAGATTCCCAGTATGCGTGGCCTTATGTGGATTGGAGATTTAAAAAGGCTCATAGAAATGACTTTCAGAGAACTGAAACATAAAGATAAGCATTATGGATTTTAGTGTTTAGATTATGGTGGTTATCGTTACTATGGTCCTTTTTTTGTTTAGAAACTGATCTGTTTTCTGAATGTTATACTTATGTGGGTTTCTTCATTCTCACTTAAAGAGCTTAGCTTTAAGGCAAAAGTGTCATTAGCCTTTTACTTTTCTATTACTTAATGGTACTGCCAAAGTTATTAGGAACCAGAAGTGATTGTGTTAGATTACCTTTGAAAGGGGGCCAGCTCCTTCCTGGTCCAGTAGAAGGATATAGCAGAGATCAGCAATGTCACAAAGATGAAACTGTTGTCTGAATGCCAAGTCAGTCACGGACCAAACCCAAGGGTTGACAAAGTCCTAGATCATAAGCGAGCATACTTTAGATAGAGCCTAATTTAAAGCAAAAGCAGTTGTGTTTTCACTTGTTGGGGAACCATTTGGAATGCAGGTGCTTAACAGCACAATTTAATTTTAGAAATACTTTGGGCAATTCTTGAAAGACATTTCCGTGAACAAGGTGCCAGAGGAGTATCAGTCCTTCCCATTTATCCTTGTAATATTCTTTATAAAGTATCAGGGGCTTTTCATGTGAATAGCCAAAAGGCAGTAGATAGGGAAAGTCGTGGAGATATCTGAAAAGTGTGCAGGAACGGAAGTGGTAGTCATGAGTGTGCAACTCCTGCTTAGCCATTCCCGTGGGTACTACTGGGTCTTATCAAAACTGTACACTGCAGCTCTATAATAGGGACTTCCTGTTGGATGCTCCCTCCTGGAAAGATTTGTTTTACTGCCATTAATTCATTTTCCATCCCAAATGGTCTGGTACTGTCTATGGCGATACCACCCTCAACGCACCCGATCTCGTCCAAATAGTCTGGTACTTTCTGAGACTGAAAAAGAGCCTGCCCACCATGCCCTAGTAACCATACATGGAGAAATATATGAACATTTATGTCAAGGTTTTCCTTAGGTCAGCTGTGATTTGTTCCAGGTGGAACAAGATGCTGTTCTGATATGCAGCTTGCTAATTGGAAAAGACCATCAAGCAGGTTGATTGCAAACAGGCAGTAATTTCTCCCATTGCCCTCCAGACAGGCTACACATTACCTGCTTAAAAGAGGGCAAGCAATATTGTTGCCTTTAATGGGGAATTATAAAAATAAGGAAGGAGAACTATCAGATAATTGATTTCATACTTTTCTTTGCTAACAGATGATTATGAAGAAAATTACATGTAAAGTGATGTGCAATTCTTGCTGCACAAATTACACCAAAAGAACATATTCCAAGGATGAAATAAAAGACCTTTCTGCAGAAAAGATAATGTTTTATTGTTAATGGCATGGTAATAAATTTGCACCAGGTGAATTCTCCCAAGTGTATTTTTAGTGTCAGTGCCTGGGCTCCAAGTGGGGTGTCTTAAGCCCAGCATCAGTTCTGCAGAACCCAACCCACAGATAATTTTGCATATCATGCTTGCTTTGTTGGCTTATGAGTAAAACCTAGAATAAAGATTTGCTTTAAAAGTATCACAGTGAGCACTTTGGTACTTGGGTATACAAAGCACATTTCATTTAGCCCAGCAGGTTTAGATGAATTTTCACTGTACGGTGGCGAAGAACTTGACCCCAAAGTAGCTGATAACTCATTTCTGCTTGAACTTCTTACTAACATGGGTTTTATGTAATTACAGTTTGAATTGTTTTCCCAAAGGCCCCACAACTTGACTCAGAGTTTACCATTTGAAGTATTTACCAATGGAAGGTAAAAGACTCCTATCACTTTCATTCAGTTTTGTTTTTTTAAGAAAAGCAACATGGCGGACTAGGAAGCATCAGGACTTAGAATCAGACTTATCTGAGTTTGAATCATGACTGCCACTTACTGTGTGACCTCTAGCAATTACTTAACTTTTTTGAACCTAACTTTTTTCATCTAGGTGCTTAACTGACTGAGCCACCCAGGCACCCCTATTTTTTATTTCCTCTAGAAATGGGAGTAATAACCATTTGCCTTTCAGGGCTGTTGAAAGAATTAGCTCTGATCCTGTATATTTCTTGGCACATTTCTAGCATATGATCAATTAATGGTAGTTGTAGCTATAATGATTTAAGCTGTTCTGCAGCCAGAAGAAAGGTAGGCTCACATAAACTCAAACCTTGTTCTCCTGGCTGCGAGAAACTACAGATGATCCTGGACTTCTATGAGAAGATATAATTAAGACAAAAACTTTATTTTCAGTTCAGCCATTCAAGTTTAAGAAGCCATTTTCTTTAGAGCTCTCAAAATCCTGATTAATTCTTTCCCTAAGGATCATAAATAGGAACATAGGAGGCAAATGCAAATTTCATGCAAGCACTAAACTTAAAACCTTAAATTCTAGGTTTCCTAAATGTTCCTGTCTTTTGCCCATATTTTGAATGTAAAGAGAGGGGCAAGATGTCTTGCGTTCATCCCTGAAAAGGAAATGTGTTGTATGTGAAAGCAAGGTGGGGTAGTGGAGAGATTTTGCACTGGACACTAAGCTTTGAATTCTAGTTTTAACAACACTTCTTATCAGTTGTCTGACCCTAGACACATTATTTCACAGCAGTGAACTTCAGAGCTCCACCCCCCCCCCCAACCCCTGGCCTGCATACCATATGCAGGGCTGCCTTGAGGATTAAGATAATTTAAGGATATTTTTTCCAAAAACCAAACTCTTAACACAAAAAAGAGATGCAATTTTTCACAGGTTTTCATGCACAGGTTACAGTGTTATACAAACTTTGATTTTATTCCTGGTTCTGCTCCTTACTAATACTATGACTATGGGAAAATTATAGAAACTTTCTAAGTCAATTTCTTTATCTTAAATTGGCATCTCAATGTTTACCACGTAGGGTTGTTAGGATCAAATGAAAAATCTATGTTGGACCCATTGTACGTACTCAATAAATGGTTGATATGCTGTTGTTAGTGGTGATGTTATTTAGCACCTGGCCCAGGGACAAAATGCACTCCCCAAAAATAGGAGTAGAGAAGTTCAGGCCCAATATGGAATTCTGACATTTAAGTAAAATCAATTGACCTTTATTGAGTGTCTGTATATAGACACTGCAGAATTTTTAAATGTCAGTCTCTGGAACTTGTAATTTGAGAGGGGAGAGGAGGAGGAGAAGGAGGAGGAAGAGGAGGAAGATGATAGATAAAGCTTATTGTGCATTATATTACAGGCACTGTACTAGGTACTTAATAGAAATTAACTCATGTTATTCTCACATCAATCCTATGGGATAGGAACTACTACCAACCTTATTTTAGATATGAGGAAACTAAGACACGGGAAGTTTAAGGAACTTGCTCAAAACCAAAGCTAGTAATGGTCAGAGTTGAGATATATACTCAGAGGTCTAGCTGTAGAGCTCATGCCTCATCTATTAAGAATGGGAGGAAAAAAGTGCATAAATGCTGTACAAAGCTTTGACACATTATGCAAAAATATAAGAAAAAATGTTCCAAATGAGGAAGAAATTCCATCAGACTTCAGATATTTATGCAGCAATGAAAGGCTCAGCTTCTAGATGGACACAGGAAAGAACTCTTAAGGAAAGGAAGAAGGTGCCTGTCCCAGCCTTTGAACAGATTATGGCCGAGGGATGGATGTTAACATTCTGCCTTTAGAGGCCATGCTTCTAACTACTAGCTATTTGGCAGACTCTTGTTGATAGAATGTACAATTGAAAAAATAAGCCAAAAAAATTCACCATGCCATATTCTAACTACCTTGCTATGTGTTAAAAATTATAACAAACCTACATGTTTATGATAATAATATGCTAAATCTGTATTTCTACATTCATTTGGGAGGTATTGTGATTAAACCTAAGGATGTTGACAGGGCATCACTTATCAGCTTTACTTATGGTGGACACCAAGTGTGGTCCCATGGACTCTTTAGTCCACCCCTTAATTTTACAAATTGGGTCATTAAAGTTTAACAAGTCATTGTAGCATGTCTAAGATAAGAGAGCTAGTTAGTGGCATAACTGGAACTAAAACATGTTTCCTAAACCCAAGCACTATATTGTCCAAGTTTAATTCAACAACTATTTATAGAACAATAATAATTGTATTATGAGACAATAGCAAGGAGGGTGCGAATTTATAAATAAAAATCATCTTTGCTCTTGAGAAGTTTATAATCTACTAAGAAAGACAGATATGCCCACATGTAATTATAAAACTCACCATAACGGGACAAGTTCAAGAGCAGGGGAGATCCAACATCTTGACTCTGCATGTCTCCCTTTCATCACTCAGCACACCTGTTTATTCAGAGCCTTTCTGCTCTGCTAAATTGCTACCCTCTCTACAGTTCAGTACTGTATCTCTAGCATAATTCCTGATACAGAATAGGCACCCAGTAAATATTTACTGAATGAAATGGGGAAAAAAGCAAAATAGTATAGAATTACAGAGGAAGAGGTGATTAATTAAATGTGAATTTGAGATACACAGGCCAAAGCAAAGCCAATTAGGGAAAACTTTACTAAAATGTCAAGTCTCCAAGGAGAGGAAATCATTCAGCCGAAAGAGGGCCTGTCATTTCTGTTAATTCATACCCCTGCCTTTAGGCCAGTCCACAGATGAATTACCTCTGACAAGTCAGAATCTGGCTTATTTTTAACTCGGGTTTTTTAAACCTTTTGATAAATTTAGAAAATATTTATTAACAATCATTTGTCAGAAAAATAAGAGTATGTATAACTTAGACAAAGAAAGATTCTAGCTCATGGTTCTCTCTCAAATTTTGGGTGTGATAACTCCAAAAATCAGGTAGAATACGTCAAGGGGAACTCAGTGGTGTGCCCCAGACTTTCCACAGTCAAAAGAAGGTCGGTTTATGTTTATTCCAGTTGGATTCTGTGCATAGCATTACTCAACTTGATTCTGTTTTAGCTTTCTTGAGAGATTTCTTTCCTCAGCTTGTGACTGTTGGCTCCGTCTTTTTTCTTTCTTCTTTATGTTCTCCCTTTTTAACTTCCTTCCTTGCTTGCTTGCTTCCTTCCTTTCTTATTCTTCCCCTTCCTCCCTCTCTTTTCTTCAGTTATGAGTCACTACCATAATGTTATTTTTGCACATTTTTATTAATCGTGCATTTCCTTCCTCGTGAAACTCAGCACAGGGGATGACATGTGCCTTTGCCTGGTCTAGAGACCCCACACTGTCCCACACTACCTGCTGTGCTCCTAGAAACCAGAAAAGAGTCAGTGGTACATCTAGCATTGTCAGAATGTGAGAGACCAGCACTTGGAAACCACACGTTAGGTCCCCAAGAATCTGATCAAGGGCCAAGAGCCTTCCCCCTAATTTAAATCAATAGACTTTAAATACTGAAATGAACTTTCAAGTTTATTAAGGCTTGAACACAGACATGCTGATGCCTTCCATGAACTAAGTTCAGTGTTTAGTGCTATAGTTTCTGTATTAAGAACTAAAGGAATTAAAAGATAAAAGTATAAAAATTAGCTATAACTAAAAATGCTAATGAATGTGCAATATAAAAAGATGTGATTTGTGATATCATTGACTGTGGAGGAGTAAAAATGCAGGTTATTTATATACAGTTGAAGTTAAATTATCAGCTTATCTGCTTCAAGCAGGTTATTATAACTACATGTTTTATGTAAGCCCTAAAATAACCACAGAGAAAATACCTATAGAAGATACACACACACAAAAAAAAATGACAAAGGATCAAAGCATGTCACTACCAAAAAAAAAGTCAATGAAACACAAAAAAAGACAAAAGAAGATGTGCAAAAAAGCTACAAGACAGAACACAGTGAACGAAATAGCAATAGTAAGTCCTTCTCCACCACTAATTACTTTAAAAGTAAGTGAGTTAGAGTCTACAGTCATAAGACACAGAGGAGTTAAATGGATTTTTAAAAAGGCTAAACTGTATGCTGTATAAAAGAGACTCATTTTGATTTAAGGGCACACATAGACTAAAAGTGAAAGGATGAAAAAATATTTTTCTTTTTTTTTTAGGAAAAAAAATTTTTTAAGATTATTCATTTATTTATTTGCCAGAAAGAGAGATCACAAGCAGGCAGAGAGGCAGGCAGAGAGAGAGGGGGAAGCAGGCTCCCTGCTGAGCAGAGAGCTCGATGCGGGGCTCAATCCCAGGACCCTGAGATCATGACTTGAGCCGAAGGCAGAGGCTTAACCCACTGAGCCACCCAGGCACCCTGAAAAAATATTTTCCATGGAAATGGTAACCAATAGGAGCAGGAGTGGCCTTACTTAGACAAAATATACTAAGTCAAAAACTGTCAAGAGAGACAAACAAATAACTGATATAATGAGGAGGAAATAATAAATATAAATGCACCCCAGATCAGAGCACCCAAGTATATGAAGCAAACATTTACACAACTGAAGGGAGAAACAGACACCAACACAGTGATAGGAGGCAATTTCAGTCCCACACTTTCATTACTGGGTAGAATGTCCAGACAGAATATCAATGAAGAAACAGAGGACTTGAACAGCATCACAGACCAAAGGGACCTATCAGACATATAGCACAGCATTCCATCCCCAATGGCAACAGAATGTAGATTTTCCTCAAGTACACAAAGAACATTCTACAAGATAGATCACATGTTAGGCCACAAAATAAGTCTTAACAAATTTTATTATTTTTTAAAGATTTATTTATCTATTTATTTGAGAGAGAGAGAGAGAGAGAATGAGAGCATGAGAGGGTATGGGCAGAGGAAGAAACAGACTTCCCGCCGAGCAGGGAGCCCAATGTGGGACTCGATCCTGGGACTCCAAGATCATGACCTGAGCCAAAGGCAGTTGCTTAACCAACTGAACCACCCAGGCGCCCAGTCTTAACAAATTTTAAAAAGATTGAAATCATACCAAATATATTTCCAAACTATAGCAGAATTAAACTAGAACTCAATGGCAGAAGGAAAACTGGAAAATTCACAAATATTTAGAAGTTAAACAATACATTCTTTTTTTTTCCTATTTTTTAAATTAACATATAATGTATTATTTGTTTTGGGGGTACAGGTCTGTGAATCATTAGTCTTACACAATTCACAACACTCACGATAGCACATAACCTCCCCAGTGTCCACCATCCAGCCACCCCATCCCTACCCCCCCAAACCCCCCAGCAACCCTCTGTTAAACAGTGCATTCTTGATCAATGGATGGATCAGAGAAGAAAGCAAATTGGAAAATTGAAAATATCTTAAGGCTAAACTGAAGGCATAACATTCCAAAACCAGGAACAAAAGCAGTTCTAGGCAGGAAGTTTAAATGCTTACATTTAAAAAAAAAAAAAAA
>ML104785.1:0-10355 GCA_003697995.1 Taxidea taxus jeffersonii
AAAAAAAAATAGAAAAGTTGGCTCATGTTCATGACATTTATTAAATCAATCTCAAGTATGTATACCCTGCTGAGCTTTGGTTTAAGAGTTTCACACATGCAAATCTACTTTCAAGGAATCCTCTTCAATGTGGATTTTATAATGATTAGTAAGGGATGACCTCTGGCTGAATAGTTTGCCGCATGCATTACATTCATAGGGTTTCTCTCCAGTATGAATTCTCTGATGTGCAATAAGTGATGAGCTCTGTCTAAAAGTCTTCCCACATGTGTTACATTCGAAGGGTTTTTCTCCTGTGTGAATCCTTTGATGCTGAATAAGAGCTGCACTTTGGCCAAAAGAGATCCCACATTCCAGACATCGATATGGTTTCTCTCCTGTGTGGATTCTCTGATGATTGCTAAGGGATGAGTTACACCTGAATGTCTTCCCACACTCGTTGCATTTGTAGGGTCTTTCTCCGGTGTGCATCCTCTGATGCTGAATGAGAGCTGAACTCTGTCGGAATGCTTTCCCACACACTTTGCATTTACACGGTTTCTCTCCAGTGTGAATTCTTTCATGAATGATAAGCGTCGAGTGGGAACTTAAGGCTTTACCACACTCGTTACAGTTATACAGTTTCTCACCAGTATGAATTATCCGGTGTCTGTTAAGTCGTGAAATAGAAGTAAAACCTTTTCCACATTCATTACATCGATAGGGCTTTTCTCCAGTGTGAATTCTTTCATGCTGGATAAGAGACGCACTCTGACTGAAGGCTCTCCCACATTCACTGCACTTAAAAGGTTTCTCACCTGTGTGAATCCTCTGATGATAACGAAGGGATGAGCTCGACTTAAAGGTGTTGCCGCATTCATTACATAAATAGGACTTCTTTCTGAGGTGAATTCTCTGACAACCAGGAAGGGATGTGCTGGCTGCCTTCCTACCTGGATTGTATCTATGGGGATTTTCTCGAGCATGGATTTTTTGATGTATAAAAAGGCCAGACCTCCTGCTGAAGGATTTACCACATTTTTTACATCGATAGGATTTCTCTACAGTGTGGATTCTTAGATGTTTGCAGAGGGATGCACTGTGGCTGAAAGCTTTCCCACATTCTTTACAGATGTAGGGTTTCTCTCCAGTATGAGTTCTTTGATGCTGAATAAGAGCTGAACTTTGGCTGAAAGCTTTCAAACATTCCTTACATTTAAATAATTTCTCTCCAGTGTGGTTTTTCTGGTGTTTACGAAGGGAAGAATTGTGAATGAAGGCTTTTTCACATATATTACATTTATACCGCTTTTCTGCTGTTTTGATTTTTGGTTGGTTAAGTAAGTTTGAATTCTGCTTGAAACTATTTCTTTGTATTTCATATTTTGAGGGTGTTTTTTCTCTAGCCACCCTCTGTTGCTTAACAAAGACTGATTTCAGGCTGAAATTTTGGCCAAAGTTGGTATTTTTTTGGCTTCTTTCTACAGTGAGGATTTTTGTATGGGTGATTGAAATTATTTGTAAACTTTCATTTTTGTCCTTTTGTTTCTTTATTCTGTCTTCATATATGTAGGGTTTTTCTGATAGGAAGCGCCAGGGTTCATCCCCTTTGAGTCTTTTCCTTCTTAGCCCCTGAAATGATGAATCTTGGGTTTGAGTTGACTTTGTAGTTTTAGGACTGCTCTTACATCCTGAAAAAAAAAAAAATCACTAATGATTCATACTATTGGCTGAGACTTAGATGTGTAAAAAGAATAAATATTAATGATATTTAAATAAGGGCTTGCTTTCTGGCCAAAAGATACTAGCAAGAGGAAAAAATAGGAAAGTAACACATATAAAACAATAATGGATGAGGGCAGAAGGACTAGGGTAACTAAAAGAATAAAGGAAGCTCATATAAGGAAGGCAACCAGGAGAATGAATGGGGAGACAGGATTAGAAAAGTATGAATTAAGCACTGTCTGATATCCAAAGCCTATGACAGACTTTTACATTATTTTTATACAATTGTTCTCATTTATGTAATTGTTTCTAATGTTGAATGTCATTCCTCCTTTTTCTATGTGCCAAACTCCTCTGAAGCCTTCAGACTCAGTTCCAATGTTAATTTCTCTGTGTACCCTTAACGTGAATCCAGCTCCAACAATCCATTGCCTTTATTATTACCACTTACTGTGGTATTTTACAAAGTAGGTACCTAAGGGGAAAAACTGTGAGTATATTTAGAGACAGTGAGAAAGCCTCCAAAAAAAAAAACTCAGCACCACTGATAGTAATAGCATTCACGTGGGGGATACTTCCTCAATATGCTAAAATACATATCGTTTGGTCCTAAAACCAGTATCCTATTTAATGAAGAAAGACTAGAGGCATTTCTGCTATGATCAAGAACAAGGGGTGCCTAGCTGACTCAGCTAGTGACTTTTGTCTTGGGATTGTGAGTCTGAGCCTCACGTTAGGTATAGAGATTACTTAAAAATAAAATCTTAAAAAAAAAAAAGAACAAGACAAGGATGCCCATTATTTTCACTTCTATTCAACATTCCTAGTAGATGTCTTAATTCAGTTACATAATAAAAACCAATCAGATGCAGAAGGATGAGTAAAGAGGAAATGAGGAAATAAACTTACCTCTATTTGCTGGTGTTATAATACCCTATCTACATAACTCCAGAAAATCAATGATAAAACTTGATCAGTGATGTAGCAGATATAAAATTAACATGCTGAAGTCAATAACCTTCATTGACACTAACAAAGAATTGGAGGAATGAATTTACAACAAATATAAGAAAAACTTATATGAGGAAAATTTTAAATAGCCCTGAATGACATTAAAGTATACCTAAACAGGGCCCCTGGGTGGCTCAGTGGGTTAAGCCTCTGCCTTTGGCTCAGGTCATGATCTCAGGGTCCTGGGATTGAGCCCCGCATCAAGCTCTCTGCTCAGGAGGGAGCCTGCTTCCCCCTCTCTCTCTCTGCCTGCCTCTCTGCCTGCTTGTGATCTCTCTCTCTGTCAAATAAATAAAATCTTAAAAAAAAAAAAAGAAAAGCATTTAAAAAAATTTTTTTTAAATAACGTATACCTAAACAAATGGAACAACCACTCCTATTCTTGGATAGAACCACTCAGTGTTATAAAAATATAATGATATTTTAAAGAAAGTATGTAAAGATATTTTAAGTCCTATATAGAGATCAGGATTTTTTAACCTCAGCTTACATTTGAGGACAGATAATTCTTTGCTATTGGGCTGCCCTGTGCATTAGCTACTCTTTCCACCACTCCCACCTTTCCTCAAGCTGTGACAGTCAACAGTGTTTCAGATTGTGTGTGTGTGTGTGTGTATGCTTAAAGTTTTCATAATAAACTAGAAACTAAATCTTCTTCCACTTTCTGTCATTCCTTGCAATAAGAGTGAGTGTATTAATCTTTTTCTCTTCACAAAGATCATATCTAATAAGAGACTTGCAATTTTAAAAGGTTTCTACATAGGAATGTAAAAATATCAATATACAAAGGAAAAGATCTTTAAAAAATACTTTCACTTAAAAAAATATACTTCCGAAGTAAAAAATTAGAATAGTTACAGAATGATAAAACTTATGTTGAAATAGTAAATACCAAAGCCTTCTGGGTAACTGAAGACAATGGTAGGTGGATAGTAAGAAAACTATCAACTTTGCCAAATGATAAGAAATAACTTTATAGGGACGCCTGGGTGGCTCAGTTGGTTAAGCGGCTGCCTTCGGCCCAGGTCATGATCCCAGCGTCCTGGGATCGAGTCCCACATCGGACTCCTTGCTCAGCAGGGAGCCTGCTCCTCCCTCTGCCTCTGCCTGCCACTTTGTCTGCCTGTGCTTGCTAGCTAGCTCTCTTTCCCTCTCTCTCTGACAAAAAAAAAAAAAAAAAAGAAAGAAATAACTTTATAATTATGAGAGTTCTTTTTTTGTTTGTTTATTGAAATTTTTATTTAAATTCTAGTTAACATATAGTATAATATTGATTTCAGGAATAGAATTTACATATAACACCCAGTGCTCATCATAACAAGTACCCACCCATCACCCACTTCTAAGTGGTGATGAAAGGCTTTACCACACTTATTACCAGCTAACTGTGAGACTTCTGTCCAAGTCCTCATCTTCAACATTATTTGAGAAAGAAGAAAGAAAATGCCAAAACTTGTAAAATAAGTGTGAGTCAAATGAGTAAAAAAATGACATTAAGGAAGATAGGCAGAGTAGGAAGCTCCAGGATTCTGTTTCCTCACCTAGACAACAAATGAACTGGCAGAATCTGGCTGCTCCAATGATTTTGAAACTGTGGAATCTAACTGAAGCCTGGCAGCTTCTAGAGCAAAGCCTGGTTAATAAATTGTAGGTAATTTCAGTCGCTAGCCACTACCTATGCCCCAGCCCCCAGCCCCCAGCCCCATGGCAGGCAGCTATACTGACATTCCTTAGGTGGCTTGCAGAAGCTAGGGTGACAAGAGCCTTGTTCTTCAATTACTGTAGATCTGGGTTCTAACTGAGGATTATTGTTTGGGGTCGTGGAGGTACAGACACAAAGGCAACCTGCCATTGTTGCCCCACTGGCTGAAGCAGCTGCCAGGGGATTTAAGGGTCAGAGCCTGTCTTCTCCCTACTCTCTCCCATTCACATTTTACCTTTTTCCCACATTGGGGAATCATATTTAAGTATAAGGACATTCAAAACTAACTGCATACATGGGAAATTTAGAAAGTCACCATACATGCCAAGGGAAAGATAGAGGCTCAGAAAAGACATGAGAATACCTTTAGTTTATATCTCAGGCTGGTCCATGGCACAAAGACCCCTGACAACAATAAAAAATTAGTTCTATATAAAAATACATGTATTCATATATACAGCTATCATTTTTCCCTGTTGTAAAGTGATTTTACTGAATTGATTTGGACATACTGTAGGTCAAATAATATTTTCCAAAGATAACAATTATGGACTCTAAAACTTGACATAAGGTTAGTAGCTTCAGCAGTATTAGTCATATTCCCCATTAACAACATGATAAAATAATTCAATCATGTAGAAATACAGAACTCTAGGACTAGCTGGAAACTTGGAAATCACTTAGCATAATATTTTCATTTCATGAGAAAACTAGACTGAAATATTAAGCAATTTACCCAAATTCAAATACCTTATAGTAATAAAGCTGGCCTGGAAGAGGCTTTACCAAATAACTAAAGTAGCCCTCTCTTTGTGAAAAGGAGGAAATGTATGAGAAGGAAATCACTCTAGGGAAGGGGAAGAATCTAGTTCCCAGAGTTATGACATTATAAAATTAAAATGTCTAGTTGGCAACAAAAAATCAGAAGGCACACACACACACACACACACAAAGATATGACTAATTCAGAGCAACAAAATAAATAGACAAAAAACATCTATGAGGAAGAAATAAAGATGGACATACTACACA
Source organism: Taxidea taxus jeffersonii (assembly GCA_003697995.1). NCBI lineage: Eukaryota > Metazoa > Chordata > Mammalia > Carnivora > Mustelidae > Taxidea > Taxidea taxus. The sequence continues at coordinate 5,450 of ML104785.1, forward strand.
AAAACTTTTTTTATTTTTCTTAAGATTTTATTTGACAGAGGCAGCAAGAGAGGGAACACAAGCAGGGGGGTGGGAGAGGGAGAAGCAGGCTTCCTGCTGGGCAGGGAACCCAAAGCGGGGCTCAATCCCAGGACCCTGGTATCATGACCTGAGCTGAAGGCAGATCCTTACTGACTGACCCACCCAGGCACCCCACACAAAAACTTTTAAACAACACTTTTCAAGATGCTCAGGAGAACTAAAGAAAGATATGGGTAAAGCCCATGAAAATGATTTTTAAAAAATGAAATATCAATAAAGAGACAGAAAAATAGAAAACAAAGAAAGAAAGCAAAATGAAATTCTGGAGTTGAAAAGTGCAATAACTGAAAATTTCACTAGAGAAACTCAAAAATCAGATTTCAGCAGGCAGAAAAATCAGTGTACTTGAAGATAAGCTATATTAAAATTACTGAGTCTGAGGATGAACAACAAAAAATATTGAAGAAAGTGGAGAGATCCTAGGAGACCTGTGGAACACCAACAAGTGGACCAAAATAGCACTGTGGAAATCCTAAAAGGTAAAAGGAAAAAGGGGAGAAGGATCATTTGAAGACAATGGCTGAAAACTTCCCAAATTTGAGGTGAGATACGAATCTACAAATTTATGAAGCATAATCAACTCCAAAAAGAATAGAGACCAACAATGAAACATATTATCACCAAACTGTCAAAATCCAAAGCCAAAAAGAGAATATTGAAAGCAGCAAAAGAGAAACAAGATTTATAACATACAAAGGATCTTCATTAAGATTATCAGATTTCTTGGGGCGCCTGGGTGGCTCAGTGGGTTAAAGCCTCTGCCTTTGGCTCAGGTCATGATCTCAGGGTCCTGGGATCGAGCCCCGTATTGGGCTCCCTGCTCAACGGGGAGCCTGCTTCCTCCTCTCTCTCTCTCTCTCTCTCTCTGCCTACTTGTGATCTCTATATGTCAAATAAAATAAATAAAATCTTTAAAAAAAAAAAAGATTATCATATTTCTCATCAGGAACTTTGGAAGCCAGAAAGTATTGGGTTGATATAGTCTAAGTGCTAAAAGGAAAAAAAAAAACCTCAAAAGAGAATTCTCCATCTGGTAAACCATCCTTCAAAAATGATAAAGAGGGGTGCCTATCATTTATCAAAAATGATAAAGAGGGTTGGTTAAGCCTGTGCCTTCGGCTCAGGTCATGATCTCAGGGTCCTGGGATTGAGCCCCAATCATGGTCTCTGCTAAGCAGGGAGACCACTCCACCCCTCCCTCTCCCTGCCTCTCTGCCTACTTGTGATCTCTGTCTGTCAAATAAATAAATAAGGCTATGTTTTAAGATATACAATGTATAATGATGCCATTTGTGACAACAGTAGCTAAAAGGGGATGAGGATGCAAGTATACAGAAGCAGAGATTTTATACATTATTATACTTAAGGTGGTATAGATTTAAATCACAGTGTTATGAATTTTGGATGTGAAACATAATCCCAATGGTAACGAAAAAGAAAATACCTACATAATATATATAAAAGAAAATTGGAGGGGAATTAAAATGTTTATCAACTAAACACAAAAGGAAACAGTAATGCTAGAAATCAGGGACAAAGAGATATAAGGTGTATAGAAAAAAAAATAGCCAAACGGCAGAAGTGAGTCCCTTATATCAGTAATTACTTCAAATATAAATACATTAACTTCATTATCCAGTCAAAATGCAGATATTGGCAGAATGGGGGAGAAACCCATAATCTAGCCAAAGGCTGTCTATAAAAGACTGGCTTCTTTTCTTTTTTCTTTCTATTGAAGAATGATTAACATACAGTGTATCTAAGTTTCATATACAAAATAATGAGTCAGCAATTCTATACATTACTCAGTGCTTATAAAATAGATATACTCCTGGGCGACTCAATGGGTTAAGCCTCTGCCTTCAGCCCAGGTCATGATCTCAGGGTCCTGGGATTGAGCCCTGCATCTGGCTCCCTGCTCAGTGGGGAGCCTGCTTCTCTTCCTCTCTCTCTGCCTGCCTGTATGCCTACTTGGGATCTCTCTCTCTCTCTCTCTGTGTCAAATAAATAAATACTCTTTTTAAAAAGTAGGTATATTCTTGATCCTCTTTAACTCTTTCATCCCTCTTCCCACCCACCTCAACTACCAGTTTGTTCTCTGTAATTCGGAGACTGTTTTTTGTTTGAATAAGAGATTCACTTTAGAGCCAAAGACACAAATAGGTTGAAAGTGAGATGACAGAAAGCTACTCACGCAAATAGAAGCACCAAAAGAGAGTTGGACTGGCTATACTAGTATCAGACAAAATAAACTTTAGGAAACAAGTTATAAGAGACAAAGAAGGATGATGTATAGTCATAAAAGGTTCAATTCAGCAAAAAGACATTAAAATTATAAACATTTACATACCTAATAACACATCCTCAAAACACATGAAGTAGAAATTTACAAAACTGAAGGGAGAAATAGTTCTACCATAATAGTTGGACTTCAATGCCCTACCTTCAATAAGGAATAAAGCAAGCAGACAAAAAGTAAAGGACTTGAACAACACAATAAACCAACAGGAGCTAATGGGTACATATAGAACGTGCTATCCATCAAAAACAGAGACAAACCAAAAAACAGACTTAACTACAGAGAACAAACTCATGGTTACCAGGTAGGAGGTGGGGGGGGATGGGTGAAACAGTTGATGGGCATTTAAGAGTACACTTCCCATGATGAACACAGAAGTGGAGAGAAGTGCTGAATCATTATATTGTACACCTGAAACTATTATAACACTGTATGTGACCTATACTGGAATTTGAAAGGGAGGAAGGCAGAGAGAGAGAGAGAGAAAGAAAGAAACGAACAAAAATGGGCAAAGGACTTGAACAGATATTTGCCTATAGGAGATATACCAGTGGCCAATAAGCACATAAAAAGACCACTCAACATTACTAATCAGTAAGGAAACATAAATCAAAACCCACCAGATACCACTTTAAATCCACGACTATGGCTATGGATAAAAGAAACAAAAGAAACCAGAAAATAACAAATACTGACAAGGATTTGGAGACGCTGAATCCCCGCTCCATTGCTGGTGAGAATGTAAACTAATGTGCCACAAGGGAAAATGGTATAGCAGTTCCTCAGAAAGTGAAGTAGAGAAATACCAAGTGATCCAGCAATTCCACTCCAACGTACCCAAAAGAACCAAAAGCAAGGACCCAAAGAGGTATTTGCACACCCACGTTCGGAGTAGCATTATTCACAAGATCCAGAGGATGGAAATCATCCAAATATCCAGACCGAATGATAGACCGTGTGTGGTGCAGACATGTAATGGAATACTGTTCAGCCTTAAGAAATGGAATTCTGACAGATGCACAATGTAGATGAACCTTGAAGACACGATATGGAGTGAAACAAGCCAGCCACAAAATGACAAGAGTTCTAAGATTCCAATTCTTTTTTTTTTTAATATTTTATTTATTTATTTGACAGACAGAGATCACAAGTAGGGAGAGAGGCAGGCAGAGAGAGAGAGGGAAGCAGGCTCCCTGCTGAGCAGAGAGCCAAACACGGGGCTCAGTCCCACATCCCTGAGATCATGAACCAAACCGACGACGTCAGCAGCTTAACCCACTGAGCCACCCAGGCGCCCCTATAAGATTCTAATTCTATGAGGTTCCTAGGAGAGTCAAACACAGAGACAGAGAACAGCGATTAGCAGGAGCCTGGAGAGATGTGGGTGGGGAATTAGCGTTTAGTGGGGACAGAGTTTCAGGAAGGGATTTGAGAGAACTTCGGCACCTGGATGGTGGGGATGGTTGCACGGCCCTGGGAATGAGCTGAATGCCACCAAACTGTACGCTTAAAAACAGTCAAAATGGCAAATTTTATGTTACTTGTGTTTTACCATAATAAAAAGTTATGAGGGGACAATAAGAAGTTTGGCAACACTAGATAAATTGGAACCTCCATGCCTGCATAGCGGGTGGGAAGGTGAAACTACAGTTGCTCTGGAAAATTCTGTGGCAGGACCTCCAAAGGCAAAGAGGGCTCTGTTTGTTTTCCTCAAAGCATTTCTTTGAGAAAATTTGCAATTATAAATCCTTTCTCTGTGCTTTTGATATGAAATGTATGTAAGCCTGTGAACACTATAAGCCTCCAGGAACATTATAACCTAAAGATGTTCTTGGTTGTTAAGCAGGCTCCACTGGGTGTGGAGCCCAATGTGGGGCTTGAACTCACAACCCAGAGGGCCAGACCTTGGCTGAGATCAGGAGTCAGGTGGTTAACTGCTTAACCAACTAAGCCACCCAAGCCCCCACCAAGGAAGTTTTTCTTAAGCTCCAGGGAGCCATCTCTTTGAAATGTAAACATCAAGAACAAAGCCAGGAGAGGTTTTCTGAAGGCAAGTGAGGTGGCCTGATTACCTTTTAATAGAACATTCTAGCAGCTGTGGGAACTGAGGTTGGTGGCAGGAGGAAGGTGCAGGGCCAGCAAGGGTAATGATGGGGAGAGGGGGCAGGGGACAAGAACAAGAGTGACCAAACAGTAGAGGCGCCTACTGAGTACCTGCTCTCCGCTTTCACCTCCTCAGAGATTCCTTCTTTAAAGCCCCAGCCTGCTGAGTCGCTGGGCTGCTAAGGACAGCACCTTTGTGCCAGTTAAAAAAGACCCCACCCTCTGCCTGGGGGCAGCCCCCAGGGAGCCCTCCACTGTCCAAGCAGCACAGGTTCAATTCCCCCACCAGGCTTCCTGTGCTGAGATGACAAAGGGGGAGAAAATGACAGGAAGGAAAAGCACATTTTCACTGGAAGATAACAGGTTACCCAGATCATCCCCGCGTTTTTAAATTTTAGATTTCAGGACTATTTCCGCATTCAG
>ML104785.1:10455-54639 GCA_003697995.1 Taxidea taxus jeffersonii
GGGGGGGCACCTGAGTGGCTCAGTGGGTTAAGCCTCTGCCTTCAGCTCCGGTCATGATCTCAGGGACCTGGGATCTAGCCCCACATCGGGCTCTCTGCTCCGAGGGGAGCCTGCTTCCTCCTCTCTCTCTCTCTCTGCCTGCCTCTCTGCCTACTTGTGATCTCTGTCTGCCAAGTAAATAAATAAAATCTTTAAAAAGTGGGGGAGGCATGGGAGGCCGCTAGAGGTGCCCGGAGCCCACCCTGGAGCACAGGCTTTTCCGTCACCAGCGCGCGAGGGGCAGGTTTCGGGTCTAGTCCAGTGTTTACCACCTGAGCTACTTCTAGAACACCCCGTCCCTCACCCGAGCTCATGGGGAAGCGAGCTGCACTCTGGAGGGAAGCCATTCTGAGGCCCTGTTAGTCAGGGCAGATGGGCACTCTCCAGGGGTGCTGGACGGACAGACACAGGCTGGCACTCCCGGGGCGCCCCAGGGTGACTGCCATCTCTGCAGAGGGAAAGGAGGTGCATCCCATCCAGGGACATGCACATACCGCTCGGCTGTGCTGTCCTTCCTTCCTCCCGACACCTGCCTGTGGTCCACCCTCAGGGACGTGTCCCCGACCCCGAGGAGAAGGCTGCTGAGGACTCCAGCCTGGTCGCCCGGGGACCCCAGCACCTCTCGGCACAGCTCCGGACTGGGGACTCTGGTCACACCTTTACTTCCCAGAACCCACCTACGACTCCCTTCACTTGGAGAGATGCATTCCTGGATGGGAGGCTCCCAAGGCACGGGGAAAGGGACAGCCTTCCTTCTCTTCCTGGGATCTTTCCTGCCACACTCGGCCCAGGTGCCCCTGCATACCCTCAACTGGTTCACAGATGCCTGCCTGCTCTGGCATCTCTTGGTGGCAGCCTCTACCCACTTCCCACTTCTTGTGTCTTTCTCCCAAACCAGAGTAGGACAGACATACAGACATGGGTGTTTCCCACAGCAGAGTATGGTGGGAAGGCGGCCCCCCTGGCCTGGGGGCTTGAGGAGGGAGAACGCCCAGCCTGCAGCTCCTGTGTGGAGCCCACGGGCCCACAGATTACGTACACATCTGGACCTGACAACACCCTCTCACTTCCCCACTTCCACACCAACAAGCCCCCCGAAGCCTGCAGGCTGCTCTCAGCAGTGTACACCTGGCGCCCTGGTCAGACTAGTTCCCAGTCCCCAGGCGCCTGGCCTGGCTCTCAGACACAGACCAGATTCTGTGTCCAGGCTCCCCCCGCTGGGTGGGTATCTGGTCCCTGTAGCACTCTCCCGGCTCCTGGCAACACCTGCTGGATTCCGTTCTTTGGACTCAGGGGGCACTCTCCCAGCTCCTGGCAACACCCGCTGGCTTCCTTTCTCTGGACTCAGGGTGCCCTTTCCTGTGGCCAGACCCGGCTCCACGTCCTCGGATCCCACCTCCTCGGGAAGCCTCTGCCTACACCGCCCCTCCCGAAGCGCACCCTCACACACTCTGCAGCCATCCTATGAGGTCATTCCATACCCTGTGTGTGCTCAGTGCACCATCACCTGTCTTCCCACCCAACTGTGACCTCCAGCCCCAGGACCTGCGTCTTTCTGTCCAATGTCTCATGGCCAGTGCCCAGCACAGAGCTCACACGCCTCCATTAGGGGACAGGAAAGTAGGGGAGGGGTGCTCGAACCTGGATCCTCCCAAACTCATCAGCTCTCTGTCCCCAGATTCCCTGTCAGCAGCCTCTCCAGTTCTCTCCTCTGATGACTTCTCAGGCTGAGCCAGAGTCTTCTTTCCTAACCCACCTTGTAAATGGTGAGGTTTCCAGGGATTCTGTCCTCTGCTCTGTGCCCTTGCCTGGTTAGCTCGAGGCGTCAAATGCCACCTTTGTACTGAGGGCCCCCTGACCTGCCTTCCAAGTTCCCGTAGACCTCGTATGGCTGTCCACCAGTGTCTCTCCTCGAGCATCCCACTTGCTCCCCAGTGAGATCCATCCCACAGCGAACTCACCCTACACCCCTCTTCCTCCCTCCGACCCCAGTGCCCCTGCCTTTGTCCAGACCCTAGAAACATCTCGCCTACCTTATTGCAAGCGTGTCTGGGAAGATTCACTATCAGCTTCTCCCTCACTTTCAATCTATCCCCCACCATGCTCCAAAGTGACCATTCTTACTAAACTCAAATTACATAAGGATTTCATCAATCTATTCTCTACGAAATAAGATTACATATAACTAAAGCTCTCTATCGTCCTGCCCCTTCTCGATCCCATTCCACATGGAGCTCCTGGCACCAGCTCAGGTGTGTCCACCCCAGCCTTTCTGTCTGCACTTCCGCACACATTACACATGCACACACAGCCACGTCATCGCCCTTCAGCACCAATGGTGACACAGCAGTAGTCGCCAGCTCTGTCCACAGCAGCTGCTCTTGTCTCCGACAGCAGCCCTCAGTGCCAGAGCAGGGACTTGCTCCAGCTTCTCTGGACACGTCCTTACCAGAAGACATTTACACTGTTTCACATTTAAGCCAATTTTCCTAAAATACCCAGAACTCCAGTCTTCTGCTGAAAATCCTTCATTTCCACGGGAGGGTCCCATGCCCGAGACTCTTGTCAAAGCCCAGCGTAACGTGGCTTTGCTAGCTTTCTGACACCCTTTCCTTCCTCGGCTCCTTCTCTCACATGCCCTGAGCCTTGGTCAGACTGATTCTTTGCCATTCCTTAAATACACTGTTTGCTGACTGAATCCCCAATGTGCCGCCCTCCTCTGAAAACAGGGATGAGTAAGAAGAGCTCCCAAGAGATTCATTTGGGAAGTGATTACCAGAGAGTATGAGGAAGCTCACATCTGGGGCCTGGGTGTCCCCTCTCTGCCACTGCTCTAGGACAGAGGCCCTGGAGAAACCTTCCTGACCGATATCTCCGAGCAGAACCATCCACTTACCCCCCAGACTGCTGCCCGCGCCCACCCCCCCACCCCCCACCCCCGCTGCTTGGTTCCATCCACTCACCTAGAGAGGGGCCTCCAGGACTTTCTTTCTCTACCTTCCAGGGATCTTCTCCTTGCTGCAACAGGGAGATCACCCTTGGTTTGGAAAACAGGAGTCCTGCTCAGTGACAGGAAAAAGGAAAAGAGAAAAATAAGATTTGGTTTTCTTTTGACTCAAAGACACATCATGGATCTGAATGGAAAATGCAGGGATGGCACAAAGAGCTCCAGTGGGGTGCTCCAGCCGTGCCCCTGTGACGTGAGGGCCTGTGTGAGGGGACAGGCAAGGGGCCTATAGGGCGTGGCTGTGTAGGAGGTAGCTGCAGGTTAGAGACGCCGGATACACAGGCAGCTCTGATTACTAGAGTACCCAGGGCTTTCCACGGAAGAGGGAACACAGACATTTACAGACTAAATGTTTGTAAACAGGTACCCATACCAAGTGCCCTGTTTAAAATGAGAAAGCAGCATCTGACTCCCTTTCAAAGATGGCTTATACACATTCATCAGGCTGGAAGGGAGAATTGGGAAAGGCTGCCGGCAGCGTAATGAAGACAGTTGAGGGATGATTTCTGCTGTGAGCTGAGCAAACAAATCACAGAAAATCACAGCTGGAAAATGTTGCCTGAACTATGAGGGAATTTCTAACATACAAGTATGTCAGCTGTCCCATGTGTGGGACAAATCCATGCCTATGGTGGGATAGAAGCTTTAAATATTTATTTACAATGTGCATAATCCCAAGGCCAAATTCAGCTGAAAGTTCCTGATGCCCCATGGCTTTTATGCAGGGAAGCAGGTGCTGACTTATGCTACTGTCTGACTTTTTCATCTACAGGGAAATTCCCTTACCCAGTGAGACCAGGTTACTGTAGTTCTCCAGCATCACTTCCTGGTACATGTTTCTCTGAGAAGGACCCAGCTTCCTCCACTCATCCCGTGTAAAGAGCACAGCCACATCCTCGAAGGTCACCGACACCTGTAATGACAAGCCATCCCAGCTCACCCAGGACCTCCCATTACACAGGGTAAAGGTGGTGGCAGTTGCGGGGGAGGATGGGCTGCCATGAAAGGCTTCGGGTGTTATTCTGGTTTCTGAAGGTTTCAGGTTATTTCTTGTTCAATGAACCATTGGCCAGTGATGAATACATACTGAGTAGCATAAAGTCTTACCCAGGCCCTGTGTTAACCACTATAAGGAGATGCAGGGAGGAATTAAGACCACTGGAGTGTTAATTAGAATAATTTTGCTGATGGGGATTTGATAATACATATTAAAAACTTTAAAATGTGTTTATTCTTTAACTCACCAATTATTATATTTCTACTATAATGAACAGTACACAAAAGTCCACATAGAGCATTTATCATGGTTTTAGTAATACCAAAAAAACTAGAAACAAGCTAGGTCATCACAGATGATGAAGGGCAGGGTCACTAATGGAAGGTATTCTCTGAGTGCTCACTGAAGCTGGAGGACAGAAATAATGGAAACTGAAATCTCTCTCTTCTCCCGAATGCTTTACACAGGCCAGGTACAATCCTTAGAGCTTTCTATTAATCTTTCTTTTTTCTAATTCAATTACCCATTAATCTTTAATATAACCTTTATCTTAAAGTCACAACAACCCTGAGAGAAGATATTATCACTGTCCCCATTTACATGACAGGAAACAGCCACAGAGAGGATAAATTTGCCTGAAGTCTCACAGCTAGTCAGTGGGAGACTTGGAATTCCAGTCCAGGTACATGTCCAAGGCTCCATTCTTTTTTTTTTTTAAGATTTTATTTATTTATTTGACAAAGATCACAAGTAGGCAGAGAGGCAGGCAGAGAGAGAGAGAGGAGGAGGAAGCAGGCTCCCTGCTGAGCAGAGAGCCTGATGCGTGGCTCCTTCCCAGGACCCTGAGATCATGACCTGAGCCGAAGGCAGAGGATTAACCCACTAAGCCACCCAGGCGCCCCCCAAGGCTCCATTCTTAACTGCAAAAATGCCTCCCACAACCTATCGCATAGAGCTATTACATAAATGAGATAATCCATACAATGTAATTAATACCATGTCTGGGGCCTACCAAAGCTTCAGATGTTAGCTATTGTCACATCAATATAAAATACTATGCAACCAGTGCAACTGATGGTTAGGTCAATATCTGCTAAAAAGACATCCATGATCATGTTAAATACAAATATTTATATTTGTTATAGATCAGTGTATAGGTTGTACTCATTTCTGATAAAAATCGTATATACATATGTATATGTACATGAATGATGCTGAGAGATACACAACAAATGATTGACAGTGATTATCTCCAGATGGTGGGGTTAAGGATGATTCTACTTTTTTTTCAATATATGAAAAATATATATACAGATGACTCTTGAACAAGGAGGTGACTAGGAGCCCTGACTTTACACATTGTCAAAAATCTACATATAACTTTGGACTCCCCCAAAACATAACTACTAATAGCCTACTGTGGACTGGAAGTGTTCCCAATAAAGTAAACAGTCGATAAACACGTATTCTGCATGTCACATGTATTATATACTATATTCTTACACTAAGCTAGAGGAAAGAAAATATTATTGAGAAAATCATAAGGGGTGCCTTGGTGGCTTAGTTGGTTAAGTCTCTGACTCCTGATTTCCGCTCAGGTCATGCTCTCAGGGTCATGGATTGAGCCCTGCATCATGCTCTGTGCTCAGCACAGAATCTCCTTGAATTCTCTTTCTTCTCTCTCTCCCCTCATCTACTTGCATGCTCTCTCTCTCAAACAATAAACCAAAAAAAAACCAAAAAGGCATAAGAGAAATACATTTACAGTACTCTACTGTATTGATCGAAAAAAATCCATGGGTAACTGGACCTGCCCAGTTCAAACCTGAGTTACTCAAGGGTCAACTCGACACACACACACACACACACACACACACACACACACACACACATCTATACATCTATGCATACATATGTGCATATTTTATTCTCTACAATGCTTACCATGATCATACAATATCTTATGGTAAGAAAAACATTGAATTATTTACATATTTGGGAGGAATATAAGAAATAATTTTTGCTCTCAAAGAATTTACAATCCAGCTGGCAGACAAGATAAACACACGAAATAATTTGGATCAATGAAAGAAGAATGTGTACCTGGGCAGGACTGTATACCATCTCCCAGCTCTATCCTCATTTTAGAGATAAGGACCAGAAGGTCCAGGACAGTCAAGACCACAGGCCACTTACTTTACCAGCGGCAGAGGCAGGACAATAATTAAAGCCTTTCATTAAGCCAGCAGGTGGTATATTCTCTCTCTGGTCTTAAACGCCCATTGCTGGGCTTTACCTGCAAGCCCATGCAGCAGGGACACATGGGAGCAGGTGAGGTTAGGGAGAATGCCACATGTATTCACTTCCCTGCAGGGATAGAAAAGATTCTGGGCAAAAGAGCAAGGTCAGTCTGAGAACTGGAGGGGAAAGCTTTAGAAACATGCACTGGCCAGTCCCATCCCAAAGATCAACCACCACCGTGTTTCAAGGGCCCCAAATCAACACGACAGTGGAGAAGAGCTCTGGGAACACAGGGGTTGGGGCTGCCCTGGGTTCCGAAAGAGGCACCAGGGGAATGGCTGCGCAGTGACAAGCCTGGACCCAGAGGCCAGACATACTGGGGTTTGAATTCAGGTTACTGGACATCTCTGAGCCTGTTTGCTAGTGTGAACCATGGGGATGACCACTGCTGTGCTGGCATGAGAGTGAGAACAAAGGCCACACCCTCAGGCAGACCCCCAGCAACATTAACCGTGACTGTCAGATGCAGATGAGCAGCGAAAGGACAAGTCCCAGCAACATGGGCCAGCAGGTCCCATCTGTTGGCATGAGTGGTGTCATCACTTCAGTAACACCATCCGGCTCCCACGACCACCCCTTGTTGGGCATCTGCTGGTGCCCAGCCCTGATCCAAACACTTCCCATGCACTGACTCACGTGACCCTCTCATCTGCCCCATGAGGTCTGCATCCTTGCTATTCCCATTGTCCAGGTGAGGAAATGGGCACATCTATCCAGGGCCCACAAACAGTAACCGAGGAGATGGGTTCAAGCCGGGCAGTCTGGCTTCAAGCCCCGCTTCCTACCTACTGGAGACCCTGCCTCTCCACTCCTGATATCCTGTACACCCCTCCCTGCTCCCTCCTGGGGAGTCTTCTCTCTGCCCTTGCTGTCCAGAGATCTCTCTAGCTGTGTCCCCTCCAACAGGGCTATTCCCTGTTCAGGCACTGGCTCACCTGGACCGGGTCCCTCCCCCATTTCCAACAATGGAAGGATGAAAATGGCAGGTCGAGAACAGTTTTCAAGAGAGTACAGAAACAAGGCACATCCACAAAGTAAAGGCACATGATCCACAAAGTAAAGAGAGAGAAAAAACGGACAGTGATGGGTTGGAGAAGCCTAGGGAGGGTATCCTGAAGAAAAACCAAGGGTAGGGAGGGAGACCAGGGCGAGCCAAGGAAGTGGGGCCAGAAAGGAGCTGCGGTGTGTGTGTGTGTGTGTGTGTGTGTGTGCTGTCCCCATGTGGCATCTCACCTGTCAAGTTAGTAACCATACACTGAATTGAGATTAATGAATAAAAAGAAGTGTCTGTTAGGAAAAGAAAAGGGAAACACTAGACATGGATTGGCAGGGAAGAGGCAAACATTCCCTACAGAATCCACCCTCCCCCTGGGTGGATCAACTCTTGAAGGAGGAAAGGGCTTGGGCTCCAGTCCTGCAGAAGACTGCATGCAGCAGAGAACTTCAGTTTGAGAATTAGGGGGTAAAAATCTGTTTCTAAGACCAAAGATGTCAATGAACTCACAGGAGACCTTGCTTCCCTCGGTCCAATAGCCATATCTTCTTCCTGGACTCTTCCCTGAGGATGGGTGGAGTCTCCAGACGGCAGATCTGAAAGAGGAAAAAGGGAGCCAAGACAGAGAAGCCCTTTCTAGTTTCCACCCCTGAGAATCACCAGCTCTGAAAACCTTCCACCACCTGAGACGGAGGCCACATGCCCTCGGAGAGGGAAGTCAGAAGGAGCTGGAGCTGGACAGGCCCAGAGACAAGGGCCAGCCCACAGTGGCCTGGGGCCCAACTCTTCCCGCTGTGGCTCAGAGAAAAAAGACCTAGGACTCCAGCTTCAGTAGTAGCAACACCTCACTGAACCTGCTCCAGGGGCCAGGCACGGCCCGCATCGCTCAGTCCCGCAGCATAGCTGCCATTGTCCACAACTATTTTACAGATCAGGAAACTGATCTGGGCAGAGTGGGAGCCACTTGCCCCAGTGCACACAGCCAGTGAGGGTGCACCGGGATCGGAAACCTGCTCTAACCTCACTGTCCGCAGGGGACAACTCTTCTCCAGTTCAAGCTGCACCCGCCCCCAACTGCTCCCCCTTCTGTCTAGGAATCTCCTTCCAGGTTTTTAGAGAAAAGTGCTTGGGAACGGATGACAGCAGTTTTCCGATGGCGGCCGGAGGGCTGCCGGCTGGAGGAGCAGACACAGAGACCGAAATCCTGGGTTCCAGTCCAGATTCTGCCGTGGGGAGAAGGGGGTGGGGGGAAGCCAGCAACTCACTTCTATCGGAAAACACATCTCGGCGCCTGCAGCCCTGGGGGGCATTGGCGCCGGGGAGGGGTGGAAACACAGTTCCTCACGTTCACTGGCAGCCGGGAGCAAATCCAAACGCCGGCAGGGCCCGGCAGGCACCGGTCCAGAGGAAGTAGGGGGTGACCGGGCGGGGCCTGGGCCGGTCGGACAAGTGTCCGACCTCCCGCGGTCAGGGGCACGTCCGCGGGACGGCTGGTGCGGTGGTGCCAGCCCTTGGCCCCCGCTGCGTGCACCTACAAAGGCCCGGCTCGCGCGCCTCCGGCCTGTGCCCCGCTCCTCCGCGCGGGATCCTCCCAAGGCCGGGGTCCTACCCCTGTCCCGCATTCCGCCGACCTGCCGCCGCTCACCTCGCCCAGGCCTCGGGGTTCCGGGGTCTGCGCCTCCCGGCCGTGCTTTGCAGGCGGAGGCTCTGGCACTGCTCGGATGGACAGCAGCCCGGGGTCGCGACCCCTCCTCCGGGTCTCTAACCTCACTGGGCTGAACTCAGGCCGGGAGCCGCTGGCTGCAAAAGCCGGCTGTCCAGAGAGGCGGGGCAGGGGGGCGAGTTAGGGACGGCCGCTACTGCCCCTGGGGAATGTAGTCCAGGCAGGAACCCGAGCATTCTGGGAAGTGTAGTTCTCCAGTCTCGACTGCGAGGCTGGGCGGGGCGAACCTGTCAAGTGCCGAGCTCCCGCTTCCCGGCTCGTGGTCACACCGCTTGGGCGGCGAGGGCTCTGGCTCCGTACTCCGTATGAAGGAAACGGAGGTTCGCCGAGGGCAGTGTCTTGTAGCTGTACATCTGCACAATGACAGTAAGGCAAGTAGACAATCGCCGAGAGGAAACCTATTTCCCCTTCGGTCATTCAGCCAGAGTGTTTCGAGCACCTTCTCGTGACAACCGCTGCCGTAAGTGGCTCGGAATCAGTGAACAAAACAAAGGTCATTGCTTTCAGGAACTTTTGGGGGGTGTTGGTAGGAAGCAGACAGTAAGCCATGGACGTAATTCTGTGACATTTTAGAAGATAAGCGTTATGAGGAAAAATGAAAGGAAAGCAAGGTGGTGGCATATGGGCGCGTTCAGAAGAGTGAGTGGGGTCCCCCTGGCAGCAGCAGGGGTGGAGGGTAGGGGCATTCCAGGGGCTGAGAAGCCAGTGGTTCTCTTTTCTTCGTAATGGGAGCGTGTCCCCTTGGGAAGATTTTATAAATAGAAAAAAAAAAAAAAGAACGAAAGAAAAATGCACCCGATGCCACTGCCCAAAAGTGGTTAACATTTTGCTGCCAACCTGCTTTTAGCAAAATGGAATCTTGCAGATAGCAATTGTAACCTACTTTGGTTTTTTCCCCCACATAGGAATGTACTTTGGACATTTGAATTTGCCAATAGATACTGTCCCTCAGGAATGTTTTGAATGGCTTCAGTGGGTCCCTTTATGGCAAATTAAATTTTTTAAAAATTTTATTTATTTATTTGACAGACAGAGATCACAAGTAGGCAGAGAGGCAGGCAGAGAGAGCCAGAAAGCAGGCTCCCTGCTGAGCAGAGAGCCTGATACGGGGCTCGATCCCAGGACCCTGAGATCATGACCCCAGCCGAAGGCAGAGGCTTAACCCACTGAGCCACCCAGGCACCCTAAAATTTTAAAATATATTTAACTAAAATACTTAAATAAGCTGGTAGCTAAATAGTTAAATAAGTTAATAGTTAAATAAGCCAAATAACTAAAATAGTTAAGTAGTCTTAATTTAACTAAAACTTATTTAACTCTAACTATATCTTTAACTAAATTAAGCTTATTTAATGTGTATTGTATATATACTGTTATATCTAGTTAAATATATTTAACTAAATTAAGCTTATTTAATGTTTCTTGTTAGTTACATTATTTCCAATTTTTTTGCTCCATTAATATTCTTTTTTTAAAAGATTTTATTTATTTATTTGACACAGAGAGAGATCACAAGTAGACAGAGAGGCAGGCAGAGAGAGGGGGTGAGGAAGCAGGCTCCCCGCTGAGCAGAGAACCCCATGTGGGGCTCGATCCTAGGACCCTGAGATCATGACCTGAGCCAAAGGCAGAGACTTAACCCTCTGAGCCACCCAGGCGTCCCGCTCCATTAATATTCTTGTACCTATATCTTTGAAGATTATTTTCTTAGTTAAATTTCTTGAATGACTTTGACAAAGACTGGTGTCATTCTGAGCCCATTGCCTAGTTGCCTTCCTGGAAGCTTTTAGTTTTTATTTCCATAAGCAGTTGCTGATAATATGTACTATGCCTAACACCCATGCTTACTCTGGGGTTTGTTTTGTTTTATTTTTAATCCTTTTTTTTAAGCTTTTGTTTATTCAAGGGGGCAAGTTTTTTAATATCTAATTTTGAGTACTTGTGAAAATAAATATGATCTCATATTTATTGAGCCATTTAGATATTTTCTGATATAAATTACCTGTATATGTACTTTATTGAAATGTTCAAAATTTTGGTCATTTTTAAATATTGCATATGCATAATTTTTATTAAGAGAAAAGTGCTTTGTTTACCTGACTGTGAAAATTATAAGAAATTTACACATAATATGTGGAATGAAGAAATATTAATAAACACTGATAACATCTACTCATATATACTATTGTGTGTGCTTACACACAGTTGTGTGTACGAAACAAAAATAGAGACATACTTTTCATACTTTTCAAAATGTGAAATATACAGAAAGGCAGTTAGAACATATAATCCAGTAATAACACATTATTATAAAGAGAAAACCCCTGAAAATATTCTCTCAAATTGAGAAGTAGACCTCTTTTCATATTAATAGTAGATCTAGGTGATGGTTTATGGGTGTCGACTGTAAAATTCTTTCAGTTTTACTTTGTGTTTGAATTTTTCATAATAAAATATTGGGGAAAACTCTGTATTAGGGTTTTGAGTCAGAACAGATGACCACCATTTTTCCTATGTCATCATTCTTACAACTAAAATCCCTGGGCATAAGTAAACAAATATAAGAGGACTCCAAAATGTGAGAGGCGCCTGGGTGGCTCAATGAGTTAAGCCTCTGCCTTTAGGTCAGGTTATGGTCTCAGGGTCCTGGGATCAAGCCCCACATCGGGCTCTCTGCTCAGCGGGGAGCCTGCTTTCCCCCTCTCTGTCTGCCTTTCTGCCTACTTGTGATTTCTCTCTCTGTCAAATAAATAAACAAAATCTTAAAAAAAAAAAAAAGAAGACTCTGAAATGTGAAAAGAAGAAGGCAAACTGCGGGGAACTTCAGGGCTAAGGAGCAACATGATAATAAATTCCCTTCTCCTCTCACCTCCTGTATCTTTCAGCTAATGTGTTCTAGAAGCTTCCATGTGAGAACCTCCAACAGACACAGACCAAAAAAGCTCTAAGCCTGTTCCACTTAGTCAAAACCAAGAAAAGGGTGGCCAAACAGAAAACTTTTTTGGTAGTTCCCACCTTCCTTCAATCAAATACCAGTGGAGAAACCACCCTCCTACCCCAATCTGAACTATGGAAGCCAGAGGAACTTGAATATTTTTCTCAAGTGGAATGAAAGAAACTATCAGCAATGAATTCTCTATCTAGTGAACATATTCAGGAATAAAAGGGAAATAAATATGTTTTCAAAAGATAACTAAGGAAAAACTAAAATACTTCAGGAAGAACTAAAAGAAATTCCTCTAAACAAAGTCAATGATAACAACAAAGGCTTGACACTATTGAAAGAAAAGAATATGAGAATGGGAAAAATAGGAATATTATACTCTCCTACTTCTAAGTGTCTTACATCAGACATGATGGTTGAAGCAAGAATAACACCATTTGATGTTCTCCATATATATAGTGGAAATATTTAAGACAATTATATTTTAAAGATTTTATTTATTTATTTGACAGACAGCGATCACAAGCAGGCAGAGAGGCAGGCAGAGAGAGGGAAGCAGGCTCCCTGTGGAACAGAGAGCCTGACACGGGGCTCGATCCCAGGACCCTGGGATCATGACCTGAGCCGAAGGCAGAGGCTTAACCCACTGAGCCACTCAGGTGCCCCGACAATTAGGTTTTAAAAGTGGGGAAGAAAAGGGTCCTAAATGGAAGTAGGGTTTCTGCACTTGGCTGACTGCTAGTACGTGTATGTATACTGTTATATCTAGAGCAACTGCCAAAAAAAACTATACAAAGTGATATACTCTAAAACACCACATAAATCAAGATGGAATTCTGAAGATGTTTGAGTAACCCATGAGAAGGCCAAAAAAGAGACAGAAAAGAACAAGAAGCAAGAAACAAACTGAAGACAAACTAAAAATCCTTTGTCTCACATTAATTAAAGGGCTCACTATAGGCTAGATCCTGATTGTATCTCAAGATTTGTTGTTTTTGTTTTTCATTTTCAGATCAGAGTAATAATAATTTCTAAGAAAACATGCTGCTGTAATAAGGTGGTCACAAAAAGACGAATAGTGTGTAACCCTACAGAAAGTAAAATGGTGGTTGCCAAAATGGTGGTTGCCAGGGGTTGGGGGGGCAGTTAATGTTTAACTGGCATAGTATTTTAGTTCTGCAAGATGAAGAAATGGAGATGGATTCTGGTTATGGTTGTACAACACTATGAATGACTTTAAGACCACTGAACTGTACACGTAAAAATGATTAAGATGGTAAAATTTTATGTTACTTGTATTTTACCACAATTAAAAAATTTTATAAAGACATAATGCTGCTGTAAGCCTTCTGTATACACTGGTCTACCCCTTCATGAGTTTTCTGAGGATTTGCAGATGGCTCTGAATATGTGAAGACTTCCCTAGGAGTGCATAGTTACTGATAATTTTTTTTAATTGAAGTGCAGTTGATGTGTACAGCATAGTTATTCAACATTTATATAAGGAAATGATCATCATGATAAATGTATTCTAACTTCTTTCAGTTAACATAATATCATCTAAGTCCATCCATTTTGCCACAAATTTTTTTATGGCTGAGAAATATTCTGTTATATATGTATTCCACATCTTCTTTATCCATTCATCTATTGTTGGACACAGAAGTTGTTTCCATTTCTTCACTATTATAAATAATATTGAAATGAACATAGGGTGCATATAACTTCTTGATTTAGTGGGGCTTTTTCCCTTTAGTTAAGTACCCAGAAGTGGAATTGCTGGATTACCTGGTATTTATACTTAAACTTTTTGAGGAACTTCTGTACTGTTTTCCACAGTGAACACACCGATTTACATTCCCACCAACAGAGCACAGGGTTCCCTTTTCTCCACATCCTCACCAACACTTCTGTTTCTTGTCTTTTTGATAATAGTCTTGACAGATTCAAGGTGTGATTTTGATCTCATTGTGATTTTGATTTGTATTTCGCTGATAATTAGTGATGGTGAGGATCTTTTCATGTGTCTGTCGGCCATCTACATGTCTTCTTCAGAGATATATCTCTTCAGGTCCTTTGCCCATTTTTAAATTGGATTGTTTGTTTGTTTTTTATATTGAGTTGTGTGAGTTCTTTACATATTTGGGGTATGAGTTGTATGAGTTCTTTACATATTTGGGGTATTAATCCCTTATTGATTATATTCAGGTATTGCCTGGCACACAGTAGGTTGCCTTTCATTTTGTTGATGGTTCCCTTCACTGTGCAAAACCTTTTTTATTTGATGTAGTCCCATTTGTTTACTTTTGTATTTGTTGCCCTGCCTGAGGCAACAAATGCAAAAAAATACTGCTAAGACTGAATGTCCAAGATCTTACTGCCTTTGTTTCTTCTGGGAGTTTTCTTCTTTCCAGTCTTACATTTAAATCTTTAATCCATTTTGAGCTTATATTTTATATATGGTTTAAGAAAGTATCATTCTTTTGCATGTAGATGTTGAGTTTTCCCAATACTATTAACTGAAGAGACTGTCTTTTCCCCATTTTATATTCTTACCTCCTTTATTGAAGACTAATTGACCATATAAATGTGGGTTTATTTCTGGGGTCTCTGTTCCATTTACCTGTGTGTTTATGTTTTATCTATGTTCTTGCACCAGTACCATACTGTTTGGATTACTCTAGCTTTGTAGTATAATTGGAAATCAGGGAGTGTGATGCCTCCAGGTCTGTTCTTCTCTCTCAAGATTACTTTGGCTGTTTTAGTTTCCATACAAATTTTAGGATTATTTGTTCTACTTCTGTGAAAAATAAGGATTGCATTATCTGTTAATTGCCGGTATAGTATGAACATTTTAACAATATTATTCTAATCCATGAACACTGTATATTTTTCCATTTATTCATATCATCTTCAGTTTTTATCCACATTGTCTTATAATCTTAGAGTACAGGTCTTTCACCTCATTGGCTAAATTTGTTTCTAGGTGTTTTATTCTTTTTGGTGTAATTATAAATGGGATTTTTTTCTTAATTTCTCTTTCTGGGCATTCATTATTAGTGCATAGAAATGTAATAGATTTCTGTATATTAATTTTGTGTTCTGAAATGACTGAATTCATTTCTTCTAAAGTTTTTTGGTAGAGTCTTTAGGATTTTCTATATATACTATCAGGTCATTTCAAAGAGTGACAGTTTTACTTCCTCTCTAATTTGAACGTCTTTTATTTCTTTTTATTGTCTGATTGCTTTGGCTAGGACTTCCGATACTGTGTTGAGTAAAAGTGGCAAGAGTGGACATCCTTGTCTTCCTGATTTTAGAGGAAAAGCTTTTAGCTTTTCCCCTTTGAGTATGAAATTAGCTCTGGGTTTGTCATATATGACCTTTATTATTTTGAGATATGTTTGTTTTATACCCACTTTCTTGGGAGATTTTATTATAGGTGGATGTTGAATTTTATCAAATACTTATGCATCTATTAAGATGATCATATGATATTTTTTGCTAAGGTGGTATATCATGTTTAATAATTTGTTGATATTGAACCATTCTTGCATCCCTGGAATAAATCTCACCTGATTCTTGCGTGTTATCCCTTTAATGTATTGTTGAATTCAGTTTGCTAATATTTTATTGAGGATTTTTGCTTCTGTATTCATCATGGAAATTGGCCTGTAATTTTCCTTTTTTGTGTATGTTGCCTTTGTTTGGTTTTGATATCAGGATAATGCTGGCCTCATAAAATGAGTTTGGAAGCATTCCTTCCTCTTCAATTTTTTTTGGAATAGCTTGAGAATGATAGGTATTAACTCTCTAAATGAGGGAATAAATGTCCTATACTTTTGTTTGTTTGAAGTTTTTTGATTATTGATTCAATTTTGTTAGTAATTAGTCTGTTCAGATAAATCTATTTCTTCTTGATTCAGTCTTAGAAGATTTTATGTTTCTAGAAGTTTATTCATTTTTCCTGGGTTGGCACATTTGTTGGCATATAATTTTTTATAGTAGTCTCTTATAATTTTGTATTTCTGTTGTGTTGATTTTAACTTCTCTTCCATTTCCATTTATTTATTTATTAATTGCTCTATTTTTCCTTCATGATTCTGGATAAAGATTTATCAGTTTTGTTTATCTTTGTTTATCTTTTCAAAGAATCAGCTTTTGGTTTCATTGTCATTCCTGTTGGTTTTTTTTTTCTCTTTAGTCTCTATTTCATTTATTTGTGCTCTGATCTGTACCAGTTTCTCCAGCTTTCTTTGTTCTTCATGACATTTACACTTTTGAAGAGTATTTTGTACAGTGCCTTCCAGATTTGGGTTTTATAACTTTCCTCATGATTAGGCTATCATGGCTTTGGGAGACGAACCCCACAGAGGTGGAGTACCCCTCTCACATCATTTAGGGAGCACGTGATATCATCCTGACTTTCAGTGATGATGTTAACCTTCACTACTTGGTTAAGGTAGTATCATTTTCCAGTTTTCTCTATTTTGAAGTTATTGTTTTCCATCTTCCATATTCTAATCTTTGGAAGTAGGTCCCTAAGTCCAGCCACCATGAAGGAGGGAGAAGAGGATTAAGTTCCACTTTTTGGCATGGAGGGGTGGGAGAAGTGTCTACATATATTACTTGGCGTTTCCCTGTAAGGAAAATATATCCCTTCTCCCCACTTGTTTGTTTATTCTGTCATTTGTTTTCATCAGTATGGACTCATGTATGTTTATTTTATACTTTGGGTTATAATCTAGTACTACTTTATTTATTTTGTTGCTTGAATTGTTCTAGCTTTGGCTGTTGAGAGTTCTTTCTTGTTGGCTGCTATTTCCCTTTGTTGTGCCCTCATCCTTTTTTTTTTTTAACCTTTTCCTTACTTTCTTATGCTACATGTCTTAACTGCTGACAGTTTCAAAAACACCACTCTTTCTACCAAATTCTGAAAAATATTAAATGGCAGACTGTATATGAACATCACGTATGGGAAGTCTGGATTGTGCTCAGAGAACTTGGCTCAAAAGTGATTTATAGGTCCATACTCAAAGACCGAAAGAAGAACAAAAATAACATCATATCCTTCTTGGCAAATGTTTCCATGATACAGGGATAATGATGTGCCTAAAATACCACTTGTATCTCACATTTAAAAATCAATCAGACAAGCACGTGGGTGGCTCAGTCGGTTCAGTGTCTGACTGTTGATCTCAGGGTTGTGAGGTCAAGCCCCAGGTCTGGCTCCATGCTCAGTGCAGAGGGTCCTTTTCTCTCCATCTCCCTCTGCCCCTTCCCCTGATTACATTCACTCTTTCTCTAAAATAAATGAATTTTTTTAAAAATTCAGGATGAGCCTAAATCAGCGGGTTTTTTTTACTGTCAACATGATATAACTTCAGACATGAAGTTTCGACCAAATAAAATTTGGCCTGTTTTGAAAATGGGTTTGGCAAGACACTGATTACCTCCTTGTGGCTCACATGTGAAAGGTTAATCTAGACAACCAGATTTATTAGGAGTCAGAGTTCATCAATTAGACAACTAGGTTTTTTAATTAACATATAATGTATCCCTTGTTTTAGGGGTACAGGTCTGTGATTCATCAGTCTTACACAATTCACACTACTCCCCATAGCACATACTCTCCTCAGTGTCCATCACTCAGCCACCCCATCGCTCCACCAGCCCTCAGTTTGTTTCCTGAGATTAATAGTCTCTTGTGGTTTGTCTCCCTCTCCGGTTTCATCTTGTTTCATTTTTCCCTCCTTACCCCTATGATTCTCTGTCTTGTTTCTCAACTTCCTCATATCAGAGAGATCATATGATAATTGTCTTCCTCTGATTGACTTATTTCACTTAGCATAATACCCTCTAGTTCTATCCACGTCGTTGCAAATGGCGAGATTTCATTTCTTTTGATGGCTGCATAGTATTCCATTGTATATGTGGACCACATCTTCTTTATCCATTCATCTGTTGATGGACATCTAGGTTCTTTCCATAGTTTGGCTATTGTGGACATTGCTGCTATAAACATTGGGGTGCATGTGCCCTTTCAGATCATTACATTTGTATCTTTGGGGTCATGTTACTACCCAGTAGTGCAATAGCTGGTCGTAGGGTAGCTCTATTTTCAATTTTTCGAGGAACCTCTGTACCGTTTTCCAGAGTGGCTACACCAGCTTGCATTCCCACCAACAGTGCAGGAAGGTTCCCCTTTCTCCGCATCCTCGCCAGCATCTGTCATTTCCTGTGTTGTTAATTTTAGCCATGCTGACTGGTTGAAGTGGTATCTCATTGTTGTTTTGATTTATATTTCTCTGATGCCAAGTGAGGTTGAACATTTTCTTGTGTGTCTGTTGGCCATTTGGACTAGACAACCAGTTTTTAATATTCCTGTGATAAAAACTAATGGCCAGAGCAAAGTCATCTGCTGAAGGCTGATTGACATTGTGAGAAACAAAGTCCATGTGAAGCTTTTCTGCCCTCAAACACAGGTCGACAAGATACTACAGGCATGACAGTAACATGCAATACTCAGGGAAAGGCTTCAGCTCAGAAGATACAGTATTGGGGACACCTGCGTGGCTCAGTTGGTTAAGCGGCTGCCTTCGGCCCAGGTCATGATCCCAGCGTCCTGGGATCGAGTCCCACATCGGGCTCCTTGCTCGGCAGGGATCCTGCTTCTCCCTCTGCCTCTGCCTGCCTCTCTGTCTGCCTGTGCTCTCTCTCTCTCTCTCTCTCTCTAATAAATTAAAAAAAGAGAGAGAGAGAGACAGTACCAACCTCTCCTGGAAGGTCCCTGGCTGGAGTGATCTTAATGCACAGTTTGAAAGGAGATGATTCCATATATCTCATTGCAATGGCCGTGACACGGAATGGTCCCTGCTCCCCTAGGGGAGCAATGTCTGGGGAAACATGCTGGGAAGAGGTATGAGCCTCTCTTTCAACAGTCACTGAGCTCAAGTCAGACTTTCCTCTGTACGTTGTTCCAGTTGCTTGCAAAGAGCTGGCCCCTCATGGCTTATTAGTGCTACATGGAAGTTGCCTATGAGGAAGGGGGATGGTGTCTGTGGGGACCCCAACTGCAGAGAGCAGACCCTGAAGGGTGAATTCGCAGACACAGACCTGATTTCCTGGCTGCTCTCAGGGAGGACTCTGCCAGCCTGGCCCTGTATCTGCCTCTGTAGGGAAGAAGGCACCACAGGCCCCAAATGATGCTGTGCTTTAATTGGCAAGTTCAGAAGTTCATGAGTTCATGTCCTGTGAGTGCCTCACAGGCAAGAAGCCACAACAAAAGCTGATTCTGCTCAAGCCCCTGGAATAAACTCCTTTCCCTATCTCCCCTACAGTAGTTGGCCCCTGAAAAGTAATGCAAAGAGTCACTGAAGATTTCAGTGGAAGGGGCAGATCTGCTGTGGGGTAAATGATGATTTCTGACCGAGATGAATTGATGGGGGACCATGAGGATAGAGAGTGATTTTCCCTTTGACTCTGCACCATGTAGTATGTTCTTTGACTTGCTTCTATCTTCATCCTCCTTCTCACTCATACCCAACCTTTGAGAATGGAGGGAGAGAGGGAATGAGAAATAGAACTATATCTGAAACCATGGCTCATTTCCATTCAACCCTGCTGCCTCTTTGGGTCCCAGAATTCAGTGAAACCTTTCTGTGTTCTGGAGTAAATTTGTCACTACTCTAGTTCCCTAGATGTAAAAATTTTACTGCTGTGATTTTTTTGTTTAGTAATGTTCAGTTTCCAGTCTTCCATTAGACTTGCCTACTACCCATCATCAATGACTTGTCAACACGTGATTATTTGGGATGAACAAAAACTCTACCAAGCATTGTAGGGATATTCCCATGCATAATCTACAGTCCTTTCTTGAAATAAGTGTGTAATGTAATAATCAATAATGTATTGAGACATGCGAGCAGATAGATATGGGTAACGCAAAGAATATGATGCGTGTGAAATGAGTCATATAACCTTAAACACCAGCATTGCTCTATGTTATTATATCTCAAACATTTGCACTAACCTACTCCAATCAGACTCACAGTTCAGGAAGATACATCAGGTTTATCACCTGTAGCTAGGTTTCCACTGGCACCAATATGCATGAGGGAGTTCATTTGCTGCACCTGAGAAGCACTGGATTATGTGCTCAGTATAGGTCTATGGTATGGGATAAGTAAAGAAGTTAAGGGAAATGCACTACTGTTAGAGTCTTTAAAATCAAGGCAGTCTTCCAACAGAGAAAGAATGAAGGAAAGAGAAAGAAAATTAGAAGAGGCAAGTCATGGAACAGATGAATATGTGAGTTGATGAGCAAAGTGGAGGGATAGCTTGAGTCCAAGTCATATTAGGCCTCATATTCAAAGGTAATATTTGGATTTATCCTGGCTTCTTCATTGTTTTATATACAGACTGGCTGACGGAATACACTCAGTGATTTAGGAGGATTTAAAAGATCCTGTATGCAGGGACGCCTGGGTGGCTCAGTTGGTTAAGCGGCTGCCTTCGGCTCAGGTCATGATCCCAGCGTCCTGGGATCGAGTCCCACATCGGGCTCCTTGCTTGGCAGGGAGCCTGCTTCTCCGCCTGCCTCTCTCTGCCTGTGCTCGCTCTCTCTCTCTCTCTAACTAATAAATAAAATCTTAAAAAATAAAATAAAAGATCCTGTATGCAGGATAGATAAGTGCAGGGAGACGTGGGAGGCAGCCATCTAAGCTTGTTGCTGTAGTCAAGGTAAGGGTTGGTCAGTGTTAGGACCAAGTCAGAAAGGAGCTGATGGTTAGGATGAGGAGTACTGATGAGCCATGAGATCGGAGGAGATTGAGAAAAGAGAGAAGCAAGAGGCAAGAAGGCCAGTGAGGGGAGGGATACTGAAGACTGGCCATTGGAGATTAGGGGAGTGACCTCTGGACACTAGGGAAGAGGGAGTGGGTACTGACTTATGGGTTCCTAGCTCTCTGATGTAGACTAGGAGAAGAAGCTGGGACTCTTGGACACTTGACCTCATGGAGTAGAACAAACCTGACTTTGAATCAGAATTCCTGGGTCCCCACCCAAATCCTATAATTCATATTTTCATGTCCCTAAGGTGCTACAGTAACTCTGGACACTTCAGACACTTCAAGGGAACCTCTGTCTCTTAGCCCATTTAAACTTGAAGGGGTATCAAGAGTTCCATGAGGAAGTCTAGCTACTGTCTGAGACTTCCTGACACCCATACTAAACAAAGGCAAAGCACCAAAAATTTAGAATGGTAGTGGAGAGAGGAGTAGTGTAGGGGCAGGGTTCTGATCCGTGAGAGGTCCAGATTTGCCTTGAACCTAGGAGAGAGGGGAACATTGCCAAACTCAGTAATGACCAAAGACCTTGAGAGTATACAGGACCATATCGTAGTCAACAATTACTAATTGTACAGTCCTGGTAACAGTAACCTTTCTGTGACTTAGTAAATTGGGAATAATTTTAACATCTTCTAATGTGAGATCAAGAGGGCCTCAACTGATGCTGAGTAGAGCCGGCTCCAAAATCCTCTGAAATTCCCAGATCACTGTGGTGGCCACTGTCTCATGTGGTTGCTGGAACCATCCAAAAATATCCAAATATGTCATTTGTCCTGAGTTTTTGTTGTGTGTAAAATGAATGTTTTAGAATCCGCCCTTTTTATAGATACGAACAAATGCTTTTATTTTATTTTACTTTATTTTAAAGATTTTATTTATTTATTTGACAGAGAGAGACGTAGCAAGAGCGGGAACACAAGCAGGGGGCAGCGGGAGAGGGAAAAGCAAGCTTCCCACTGAGCAGGAAGCCCGATGCAGGGCTCAATCCCAGGACCCTGGAATCATGACTAAGCTGAAGGCAGACGCTCAACGACTGAGCCACCCAGGTGCCCCAAACTAATGTTTCTATGACTTAAGAGTAACTACCAGCCTCATACTAAAAATATGAGCATGACCACATATCATTAATTAGAGGAATAGTCCTAGGTGAATTTAGACCTATCTGGGATTCAGGTCCTCTATAAAATGAAAAACATGTGATACCCAAAAACCTTCTAAGCTCTAAAATGTTCTAATTCTAGAATCTGAGCTTAGTTTCCTTAAGGCTCTCTTCATGTCATGATTCCTCAGACTGTAGATGAAGGGATTGACCAGGGGAGTCACCACTGTGAAGATGACAGTGGCCACCGTGTCTTGGACAGAGTAGGAGGATGAAGGGCGCATATAGACCCCCAGGATTGCCCCATAGAAGAGGGAGACCACAGTGAGGTGGGATCCACACTTGGACAGGGCTTTCCTTATTCCATGGGCAGATGGCAGCTTCAGCACACTGGAGAGGATATAAGCATATGAAAGGACGATACAGGTAAACGGCATCAGAAATATCAGTCCCCCCACAGTGAACACCACCAGGTCATTGATAGAAGTGTCAGAACAAGACAGCTTTAGAACTGCATAGGGGTCAGAGAAAAAGTGATGCACGGTATTGTCGAAACAGAATGTGAGTTGGACCATGAGGAGAGTGTGCAGGAGAGCATGCAGATTTGTAACGACCCAAGATGCTGCCACCAGAAGGATGCAGAGCCTGGGCTTCATGATCACAGTGTAGTGGAGCGGGCAGCAGATGGCTATGTACCGGTCATAGGCCATCACGCTTAGGAGGAACCCATCCATGTTGATGAAAGTGATGAAGGAGTAGATCTGGGTCATGCATTCCACGTAAGAGATAGACTTGCTTCCCAGGATGTGATTCACCAGCATCTTGGGGATTGTGACTGATGAAAAGCAGATGTCTACACAAGAGAGGTTAGCCAAGAAGAAGTACATGGGGGTGTGGAGATGACTGTCCCCGGTGATGGCCAAGACAATGAGCAAGTTCCCAGTGATGGTGACCAAGTACATCCCCAAGAACAGCCCAAAGAGAACATCCTCCTGCTCTGACCGCCCAGAGAGTCCCAGGAGAAGGAACTCTGTGACAGTAGTCTGGTTGTTTCTGTCCATGTCTGCAGGGGAGAAAATGTCATCACAGGGTCAGATCACATGTTAATATTTGAGCCAGTGGATTTGGGAATAGCTTATTCACTTAGTTGAGAATTAACTAAAGAAGAATAATCATTTTACAGAAAAACTCTCCGTAATTTCAAGAGTGTTTAATTACCCATAACTGTAGTTCTATTTATTCCACTTTCTTTACTGAGTATCCTGTATTGATACATTCATGTGTAGTATTTAACCTAGTCTAATAATTGAGATACTTAATTTCATCCAACAGATAAAGGAACTGAGGCTCAGGGTAGTTAAGTGAAATTTCCACACTCACGAGACAGTAAAAGTTAGTAGATATCCAAATAGGGTGAATTTCTTTGTGGTATTTTTTTTTAAGATTTTATTCATTTGACAGAGATCACAAGTAGGCAGAGAGGCAGGCAGAGTGAGAGGGGGAAGCAGGCTCCCTGCTGAGCAGAGAGCCCGATTTGGGGCTCGATCCCAGGACCCCGGGATCATGACCTGAGCAGAAGGCAGAGGCTTTACCCCACTGAGCCACCCAGGTGCCCCCTGTGTGGTATTTTTTGATTAGCTAACCATTTATTAGAACAATTTAACCATGTGGTGGGCTCTGTACTAAGTGCTGTATTACAAACCTACACTTGTTATCTGTAGCATTTGTATTTTCCCAGATTATGGAGATAATGGAGAATTTGCGGGTTTGGAAAGACCCGGTTGGCAGTTTGTCCCTAACATTTTAGCTGCTATGAGGTTGACCGAACCATAGATCACAGCTGTTGGGAGGGCTGTCGTGCTGTTCAGGGTGCCATGTGAACCATTCCTCTGATTTCTGATGGAAGAACAAAGACAGGCATATATTTGAAAATGATAGATACAGTCACATATAGCATATATGTATTCAATAATATAGTCCAGGGGCACCTGAGTGGAGAAAGGGGAGAAAGAGAGGCAGGGAACTGGTTTGTGATGTGACTCAGTGGCTGGGCCAGAGGACCTTGAAGGGAATATTCCTAGGAAGTTCGTTGTAGGATATACATAAAATGGAGACAGCGAGGTACGTATCGCTGTGAAATTTCAATCAGTAAAACCAAGGGAAAAGCACTCAGATTGGATGTTGTTTATTACCTGGACTATTTCCCAGATCATAGGTATGTAAAACCATACTAGACAGAAGCTCGAAGGTATTCCAGAAGGAGCATGGTTATCGTGGACTGTAGACGCTGAGGGGTGAGAGAGATATGGCATCAAGAAAACAAGACAGTGGCTTCCCAGCACCGGCGAATGTTCTGGATGTAAAGACAGGTGGTTCCCCATGATGGAAACAGAGGAAAAGATAAAAGAGGGACAACAGGATATCAAGTGAGAATCCTCTGATGGCCTCTGGATGGCTACAAAGGCCAAAGACTGAATAAAGCCCCAAATATCCCATGCTTCCTGGTATGGAGTTTCTATTCCAGCACTGGGAGTGTTGGTTACAGAAAAAAAAAAGTTATAATTTCATGGTTTGTGCCCCTAAAATCAAGACTCCCCAAGAAACCAGCCACATCATGGTAGTCACCCCCTGAATTCCTCTTCCTCTGAATGGCTCTTCAATCCCCACTCCTGAACTTTCATGCAGTCTCCCATGCAGCGTCCTCTGAGGGAGCGAGAGCTCCTGCCAGCGCCCACGGAAGGACTATGCCCATGGCGGGTCTCCTGCCCCGATCTCGGGGGTCGTGTTGGTGTGTGGCCATCTCTGAGCCATCTGACACAGGTGCAGCTTTGAGGGTTTGTGTTCCTGGACCTCAGAACCAAAGCTGCTTTGAGCCCTGTCCCCAGCCTCAGCCGAGTCCCCTCTGTGGGGCTCCGTGTGGCATCCAGGTTAGCCCCCCTTTGGGACACCTTGATTTCGCAGGCACAGGCAACAGTGGATGAGCAAACCTAGGGAAGCAACTGCTGGGAAGGTGCAGAGTAGGGGCTGCAGGGGAGGGTCTGGAATAGCTTCCAGAAGAGTTCTAGAGGGTGGGAGAGGGAGGGTGGCTTTGGGGCAGGATTTGTAGGAGCCCGCAATCACTGACCCTGGCACCACTGACCTTAGCTGTCTCCTTCGTCTCTCACTGCTGCTTTCTAGTTCCACCCTGGAAAGGAGCTTGTCCTGTCCTGCCCTGGGCAGTGCGCCCTGAAAAGAGAAAGGGTTGTACGGATCAAACCAAGACATGTGTCCCCTTCCTGCTTGCTTAGGTGCAGAGGAATGTCATGGGTCTGTTTTTGCAGAGGTACATCTCTGTGTGTGTGTGTCCGTTCGTGTAAATCTGTCTGTTGTTAGAAGTACCCTGCCCTTCTTACCGGGGTCTTCTCTGCTGCTGTGAGATGTGGAGATGCGGTCATGGGACCCCTGTCTACACTGGCTCCTTGCATGACCCTGGATGATTGCAGGATCTCAGCTCTGAGGACTGAGGAATCTTCTCACCGGAAGAGAACATTTGGCGTTAGATGATAGGGCTCTCCCAGCTCTGGCTTGGAGGATTGGGAGCAAAGAAGTAGATCTTCAGTCCCTGGAGACTGGGACTTTCTTGGGACTCCAGATGGCAATAGTTGCTAAGGTTGGGGGTCCCTAGGGTGGATTCCCCATAGCTTTGCTAGAGGCACACACACAAACCGCTCTGTTCCTCTTCTCTCTGGACACAGCTGTCTCTGTGTGAGAGGAACTCAGTTTGGTGCTAGACTTGTTGCTCCCAATTGCCTCAAGTATGTCTTGTGTCACAGAATCTACCTCATCCCTTGCTCTGCCCAAAGTGGACCTGAAGAAAAATCGTGAAGCCAGTGAAATTGGCCCACCTACCTCAAAGCAGCTCTGTTCTGGATGCACTTTGCTCCTGCCCTGACTCACTTGTGGAATCCTTAAGGTTTCAGGACCCCGCACTCTTTCCTCTCTCGAACATATAGTTTGATTTGTTGATTTGTACTGAGAAAGTAATTATTAAGAACAGAGCCTCAACTCTGTTTTAGTCTAATAGTGGCTGTGTCCCCAGCACAGGAAACCGGAGGCACCGCCTAGAGATACTGGCCTGTAGACTGGGTAGGGGTCCTGGGGACAGGTGTGGATGTCCTCATCTAAATGGTATCTCATGACTCTCAGAACTTGGGTGTGTATTTCTAAGTTTGGATTTGTATGTCATACATAAAGCACAACTTTCAAAAGATGTGTCTTTCAAAACTCATCTTTTAAAAAATAGAAAAAAGGACACAAATGTCAAGTTGGGCAGAGATGTTCAGGTAAAAATTGAGAGAATAGGGGTGACATTATTAATTATGGATAAAGTAGTAATTAAGTCAACCAGGAGCATGAGTCATGAAAGAGTAACATCTTTTTTTAAAAGATATTATTTATTTATTTATCTATTTATTTATAGGCAAGAGAGAGGAGAGAGATGGAAGAGCAAAGAGAACGGGACAGACTCCCCACTAAGTGCAGAGCCTGACTCAGGGCTCGATCTCAAAACCCTGAGATCTCGACTTAAGCTGAAATCAAGAGTTAAGCGCTTAACTGACTGAGCCACCCAGGTGCCCCAAAGAGTAATATCTCAGGATAATAAGGGGAAAACTCATATGAATCACCAAATGAAACAGTGTAACAACAGTTTACATAAAGCAAAGGCTCATAAAAATTTTTAAAGATTGATTAAATTAATATCTTAATGATAGACTTTAACATACATTTCCCAGAATGAGATAAAGTAGTTAATAAAAAAATATGGCATGGGATGCCTGGGTGGCTCAGTTGGTTGAGCGGCTGCCTTCGGCTCAGGTCATGATCCCGGTGTCCTGGGATCGAGTCCCACATCGGGCTCCTTGCTCGGCAGGGAGCCTGCTTCTCCCTCTGCCTCTGCCTGCCACTCTGTCTGCCTGTGCTCGCTCTCTCTTTCTCCAACAAATAAATAAATAAAATCTTTTTAAAAATATGGCAGAGATTTTATTTGAACCATGAGGAAATCTGATTTCAAAGACATATAGTTCCACCCTGTAAATGGAGGTTACACATTCTTTTTCCAGCCCAGGAAACAATCACAAATATTGGTCCTTTTTAGGCTATCACAAAAACTATTAATAGGGGCCCCAAACACTGACTTTATAGACTACTATCCTTTTATTTTTTTAAGATTACTTATTTATTTATTTATTTATTTGACAGACAGAGATCACAAGTAGGCAGAGAGGCAGGCAGAGACAGGAAGGGAAGCAGGCTCCCCGCTTGAGCAGAGTAGCCCGATGCGGGGCTCCATCCCAGGACCCTGAGATCATGACCTGAGCCAAAGGCAGAGGCTTTAACCCACTGAGCCACCCAGGCATCCCTATAATGCTATTTTTTATTGAAGTCCAGTTTATACACAATGTTACATTAGTTTCAGCTGTATAGTACTATTTTTGACTTTTGATTTGCAGTCTTATCTAACTTCTTGCCATCTGCCAGGTGACTGTCCCATTTCCTCTTCCTCAAATCCTCCTGGATATAGACACATCACACTTGGGGGCAGGTCAGTATTTTATTACCAACATTCTGACTCTCTTATACCCGGGGGGTGTACTTACCTTAACTTCTTTTCCTTGTACAAGTTTTGGATGTTCCTGAAATTAATCATTGCCTATTTTTTTTCATTGGTTTAATTTTCATGCCTTTATTCTTCCCCTATTCCAAAATTAACTCTTCCAGGCTTTGAGTTCTATTTGAGCAATAAACAGCCCCCATTGAAGGGTACATTTTGAGGAGTCTGGTTAGTCACATGCGGTTATGTAACCATCACCACAATCAACTTACAGAATGGTTCCATTATCCTACAGTTCTCTGGTCTCCCTTTGCAGCTGGTAGCTTCCCGCAACCAGATAGGTTCCCTGCATTATTACATAAATTATTACATCAATTTGCCAGTTTCTATGGAAAAACCTGATGAAGTTTTTTTGCTTTCGTTTTTTGTTTTTTTGTTTTTTATTGAGACTGAGTGGAATTTCACCAATCAAGAGTTGCCAGCATGGGGTGCCTGGCTGGCTCATTTGGTGGAGGTTTTGACTCTTGATTTGGCTCAGGTCATTATCTCAGGGTTGTGAGGTCAAGCCCCGGATCGGGCACTGAGCTGGGAATAGGGAACCTGCTTAGGATTCGCTCTCTCCCTCTCTCTCTGCCCCTCCACCCACCTTGGTGCTCTCTCTACAAAAAAAAAAAGAAAGAAGAAAAAGAAAATGGATAGCTTAACAGCATTTAGTCTCCTGACCTAAAAGCATAGCATATTTCTTCATTTTAAAAGGTTTTCCTTCATTTCTCTCATGAATGTTATTTTAAGTCTTCAGTGGACAGATTGCTCACATTTTTGGATAGCTTTAAACACTAAATATTTCATCCTTTTATACTAAATTAGCATTTATGTAATTGCATAATAGCATTTATATAAATGGTACTAAGGTTTTAATTTGAATTTCTTATTGTTTGTTATATGATTTTTTAAAAATCTTGCTCTTGAATCCTAAAACTTTGCTGATGTCACTAATTAGCTCTAGTAGATTGTTTATAATTCCACCATGTGAGTATTTCATCCACACACACAGGAAGTTTTACTTCTTTCTTTCTAACCCAGTTGCTCTTCAATTAAAATATTGAATAAAATAAATAAAATACAAATATTTTCTGCTCACAACACTTTTGATACCAAATGGGTTCTGTCTAGTTTTTTGTTTTTTCTCTCCCTTACCCCACAACTGACAACCAGTTCTCTCTCAGGACACCACTTGGGTGTCCTGTAATTCAGTTCAGTTCTAACACTGTCCTGACCTAGCATAGACCCCAGGGGTTAAGGGTTCAGACCCACAAGACTGCCCCAACCTCAGATGCCAGTTACAAGTAGTGGGTCCCTAGGTTACCCACACTCTCTCTAATTTGGCTACAAATTAAGATTTCCATGACCCCTTCCTCAGGTTGGTTAATTTGCTGTGACAACTCACAGAACTCAAGGACACACTTTACTTACTCTCACTGGTTTATTATAAAGGATATTGTAAAAGACACAAATAAATAGCCAAATGGAGAGGCACCACAGGGCAAGGTCAGGGATGGCCCTGCGTATAGGAGCTTCTGACCCCATGGAATCTAGGGGTGCCAACTCCCAACACACGGCTACTCTCAGAAACTCGCTAAATCCTGTAGTTTAGAAATTTAAGCAGAGAACACTATTGGTTAAATTATGGGCCATTGGTGGTTAACTCAATCTCCAGTGACTCAAACCTCCCTGGAGGTGGGGGACGGGGTTAAAAGTTACAACTGACTGGTCACCAGTCCCCATCCCGAAGCTACCTAGAGCCATTTCATTACATTTAGGTATGGTTCAAGGGGCTTATTATGCAAAACAAAATACAGTCCTCTCTCCCCCTCACTCGGGAGATCCTAAGGGTTTCAGAAGCTCTTGTGTCAGGAACTAGGGTTGAAGATTAAATACATATATCCACTTACACCACATTTTTATTTCTTCTTATTGCTTCATTATACTGGCTGGAGCCTCCAGTACAATATTGAGTAGAAGTGGTAAGAACATACAACCCTGGGGCCCCTGGGTGGCTCAGTGGGTTAAAGCCTCTGCCTTCTGCTCAGGTCATGATCCCAGGACCCTGGGATCGAGCCCCACATTGGGCTCTGTGCTCAGCAGGGAGACTGCTTCCTCCTCTCTCTCTCTCTCTGCCTGCCTCTCTGCCTCCTTGTGATATCTGTCTGTCAAATAAATTGAAAAAAAAAAAGTACAACCCTGTCTTGTTCCTAATTTTTTAAAATTTATTTGCGAGAGAGAGCATGAGTCGGGGGAAGGGCAGAGGGAGACACAGAGCAGGTAGTAGACTTCTTGCTGAGCACAGAACCCCATGAGGGGCTGGCTCCCAGGACCCTAAAATCAAGACCTGAGCCTAAATTAGGAGTGTGACAGTTAACTGTTGACCTACTGAGCCACCCAGGAGCTCCATTGTTCCTAATTTTAAGGGGAAAGTAGTTCCCTTTTAACATCATGATGTTGGCTATAGTTTTTTCATGTGCGACTTTAATCAAGTTGAGGAAATCTTCTGTTCCTATTTTGCTCAGTTTTATTTTGAATGTGTGCTGAATTTTGTCTGTTGCATTAGCTGTGTCTATTGGGATGGTTTTCCTTTTTTAGTTTGTTGATTCAGTGAATTACAATGGATTGTGTTTCTAATGTTAATCTCACTTTGCATTCCTGGGGTGAAGCCCATTTGGTCATATGTATTGTCCTGTTTAGCTATGATGAAATACTGATTTTCTAAAGTTTTATCCAGGATCCCCAGTGAATCTATAATTCATAAAGAATACTGGTCTGCTATTATAATGTTTGATAAAATGAATTGGGAAGGTACTCAAACCTTTTCAATTTTCTGAAAGAACTTGTGCCCAGTTTTATTACATATTTCTTAAAAGTTTGATAGATTTCACCACTGTAGCCATCTGGGCCTAAAATCTTCTTTGTGGGAAGTTTTTTAAAACTATAATTCAGTTATTAATTAGATATAGAACTAGTCTGCTTATTTATTGTTGAGTTAGCTTTGATAGATTGTCTTTCATAAGGTTGTCCATTTCACCTGATTTATCAACTTTACTGGAATAAAGTCCATAATATTCTCTTACTATCCTTTTAATGTCTCTAGAATCTGTACTGATGTACCTCTGTCATTCTTTGTGTTAGTCTTTTCTGTCTTAACTTTGTCCTGACTGGCTTTGCTAAAGATTCTAGTGTTCATTTTCTTAGTGAACCAGCCTTCAGTTTTATTAATTTTCACTATCACCTGTTTTCTATTTCATTGATTTAAACCGTCAAAGCAAAATCCGAACTGGACAGTAGTTAAAGTGGCAAAAACAGATTTTATTCAGGTTTATTGCAATAGGGGAAAGGAGTCCTAAGTATAAGAACCAGGCTTAATTCAGAATATAGCCTGAACAAGTTGCAATTTTTAGTCAAGGAGCAAGGTGAAGGACAGTGGGTGGGAAGTTGCTAAGAGGGACACCAGGTATAGTGGAGGCTTCTAGTTAGACCAAACAAAGAGGATTCTTTGCTGAAGACAGACCCCACTTGAGGGATGCTGGAAGGTGAGGAACCCACCAGGGATGGAGGGTGACCAGATACCTAGAGGGGGAGATTCTGGTTAAACTGACTTTAAAGGGTTCTTGCTGAAACTGGGATTTACAAGGAAATACACAAATGGGGCTAAGAGAAGGTTCAGGAGCCCGACTCACACTTTGTCCATGAAAAAATCTTTGTCAACAGTCTGATCTCTGTCATGTTCTTTTTCCTTCTTACTTTCGGTTACATTTGCAACTAGACAGTCATTTGTCTAGTTTGTTAAGATATAGGTTAGGTAACTAATTTAAGACTTTTTTCTTTCTTCCTCTGTCCCTCCCTCCCTCTCCTTCTTTCTCTCTCATCTCCTGCATTGGGGGCGTTGGGGAGAACATGGTTTTTTCAATGTCAGCATGCCCTTTGCAAAATTAGAGCCAACCCAGGCTTCTGAATGGACTAGGGGGCAGGACGCCCTTGAGTGTCTGGATCTTTTCAGGTCAAGGAATTCCTCATAGGGTCAGAATTTCCCAAATCTCACCGTGCCTTTGTCTGGACATGTCAGCCGTCTAAGTTCTGGGTGCCCTAGAAGGTTGTAGAGGAACGTTGTGAATTCAGGCTATCGTGCCAACTCCGAAGTGTGCAAGTCAACACTTCTTGGAGGGCTCCTGTCCTAGGTTCCTGTCCTAGAAGTTCCTAGGGACTGAATTCAACCGTGTGCCTTCGGGATGCAAAATCAGATACGGTCAGAATGACTCAGGGCTAGAGTCTCCCAGGGACTGTGGTAGTAAGAAGAATGCTAATAAATGAAATAAAATA
This sequence comes from Taxidea taxus jeffersonii, assembly GCA_003697995.1. Classification (NCBI taxonomy): domain Eukaryota; kingdom Metazoa; phylum Chordata; class Mammalia; order Carnivora; family Mustelidae; genus Taxidea; species Taxidea taxus. The sequence continues at coordinate 42,370 of ML104785.1, forward strand.
GCGTGTTTGCCTATGTTTACTACATTCAAGGTACATCCTAAATGCTTCTCTCTCATTGACTCTCAGTCCTCCTGTCTTTGTCAGGTAGGTACAGGTGATCCTCACTATCCATGGGTTCTGTGTTTGGGCAGTCGCCTCCTCACTAAAATGTATTTGAAACCCAGAGGAGGTCAGTTCTCCCTGTAATGCTCTTTGGCAACTGGGTGGGCATTTGCAGCTGTGCGTGATCTCAGGATCCTGCGATCGAGCCCCGCATCGGGCTCTCTGCTTGGCAGGGAACCTGCTCCCCACCTCATCCCCCCACCGCCCCCCCACCTCTCTGCCTACTTGTGATCTGTCAAATAAATAAATAAAATATTTTTTTAAAAGAAAGAAAGAAAAGAAATGAGCCCAGGATTACATAACATAGCAAGTGGTATAGCTGGGATTTGAACCCAGGGCCGTTTGGCTTCAGAACCTACACTCCTCCCCTCCACACCATTCTCCCTCTTGTAGGATGAGAGGCTCCCGGGCGTTAGGCCTCCTTGATGGTTGGGGGTGGCGGTTGGAGTCAGGATGCCCTCTGGAAGATCAGATGCCTCTAAGGCTCCCAGCCCCCTGAGGGATTATGGGTATTCTGGAAAGGCAAGTCAAACTGTCAGGGCCTCAGCATCCTTGGGGAGCAGGGATCGTGGGTCAGAGTTCCTTTGTAATATCAATCAGTCTGTCCTGGATGGCTGGGCAGTTTCCCTGTAGGCTTAAGGTACCTTGAGGCTGCAGGCTGTTTTGGAATTCAGTGTTTGCTTGTTGGTCCAAGTTGACTCCATGTTATTGGGTCTTGGGGTGTCAGGATGTCCTAGGGCTTGGGTTGCTCCAGGAAATCACAGTATATGCTGGGGTAGGGGAAGAAAGGTGGGTATCTTGGATTGATGCTTCTCATCTTGAATGTGGTTATGGACTGAATGGTCGTGTCACCCCTGCCTCTACTCCTGTGCTGAAGCCCTAAGTGGGTGTGATGGCATTTGGAGGTAGGGCCTTGGGGAGGCGATTGGAGTGAGAGATCCTGAGAGGTCAGAGGTGCTTCTCTCTCTGCCACGTGAAGACCCAGAAGGCAGCTGTCTATAATGCAGGGATAGGGTCTTCCCCAGGAACCGAATCAGCTGGCCCCTGGCCCCTGGACTTACCAGCTTCCAGAACTGTGAGAAATAAATGCCTACTCTGTGAGCCACCCATCCTTGGATATTTTGTTATGGAAGCCTGAGCTGATGAAGAGAAATGTACATCCAGTTCTCCTAGGGGGTCTTGTTACAACATGGGTTCTGTTTCTGTAAGACAAATGGAGGGGGGCCGAGATTCTGCATTTCTAACAAGCTCTCGTGTGCTGCTAGTGCTGCTGATCGTGGGCCATGCTGGAAACATCAAGATCCTAGAGGACTTTTTGGGAGGGGATCTTAAATTGTCAGGGTGCTTTTAAAGAATGTGTGTGAAAGATTAGCATGTGGGAATCCAGACTGTCCCTTCCAAGAGGCACAGGGTGTCTCTATTGGGTCAATGTGTCCTGAGGGGTTAGGACCTCATGGCAGGGTCAGGGGGATCTTCGAGTAGAAGCAGAACATTCTGGATTTCAGGGTGTCCTACAATATCCTAGATTCCTGGTGTATCAGGTTGTCTTTAAAGGGTCAGGATGGCCTGCAGGTGTCAGAATGGCTCCCAGGATGACTTCCTGGGTCTAAGTCATCTCAAGAAGCCGACTACTGTGGGTGTCAGGATGTCCTGACTACCCAGGGATCTGAGTGCTGCAGGGTTTCCTTGAAGAATCAAAGTGTCAGGATGTCGTGGGACTCTCAGTCTCCTGCAGAGTCCATGAGTCCAAGGGGTCAGGAAGCCCCTGGCATTCCAATGCTCCTGAGAGTCAGGGTTTTCCAAGGTCAGTGACGTCGGAAGGTCATGGAGTCCCAGGGGTTCTGAGTGAACAAGGAGGAGGCAATGTGGGGGAAGAAAGCTGACTGTACTTGAGAACTATGGTCTCTAGGACACCCATCCTGTGGCTCAGGTTGGCCTGCCGTGGCAGGGTGGTGGGGGTTGGGGGGTGTATGTCTAGTATATCCTGAGAATCAGAACATCTAGGAGGGGCCAGAATGCACTGGTGTCTTTTAGCTTTTTAGATTCGGAAATCTAAAGGTCCTTGGGTGTCACCAAGGCAGGCCCGGCTCCTGGCCCACATCTGCACCCCCTCTCCCCGCGGTGGGGTTCTGAGGAAGGGTCTTGGGAGGAATGCATTGGCTTCTTACCCTGCCTGCTCCCAGGAGGGGATTTAACAGGACAAAAGAACTTGGTCCTCTGGGAATACGAGCTCTTGGCCCCAGTCCCTGGACCCTCCAACTGAGCACCTTCCCTCATCCGGCTTGTGATCCTCCCCAGACGAAGGGGGCCCTGGTGGCCAGGCAATGATTGGACGGGCCCCCAGGGGCGAGGAGCAGGTCACTCCTCCAAGGCTCAGGGAGAAGGAGGCGGTGTGGGATTGCAAGCTGGGGAAGTAGGCAGCTGAGAGCAAAGGGAGAGGACGCATCGCGGGGACAGGGGACACGCAGCGGGAAGTTGAGGCACAAACGGAGACAGGGTCTGGGCAAGGCAGAGAGAATGAAATGATACTCAAGAGAAGGAAGGGGGTGGTTAGAAAAAAGATTAGAAAAAAGGAGAGACAGTGAGAAAGGCCAAGATATCTCTCTGTACCTACATCTACACAGAGAGCCAGAGGTACATACAGAGGGAGAAGGAGGCGTAGAGAAAGACTGACCAGGAGCAGAGACTCGGGGACACGGGGGACTGGACCTCTTAGGTCTCTGTTACTAGTCATGGAAGTGGAAGGGAGGGGTGAGCAGGGTAAGCAAAAGAAGGGGCGACTTTGCACCAGTCTCTGGCCCCAGAGCCACCCTGTCACCGCTGGGACTCTGACCTCCACGGCTGGTGAGTGAATCTCCGGGCTGGACCTGAGGAGGCAGCAGGTGGAGGGTGGGGGAAGTGGGGGGCGGGGTGGGGGCAGTGGAGCCCCATGAGGAAGGTGATAAAAAACAATCCGAGAATGCTTAAACCTTGGGCATCTCAGAAAGTGTGGGGAGGGACAAGTCGTTGGCTTCACAAACAGTACCCAAGACCCCAGCGTGGATGGGCTGCAGAACAGCACCCGCTGTTGGGGGTGGGGGATGGGTGGAGGTGACGAAATCCGGGCCCTCGCTCCTGAGCCCCTGGTTCACCCACCACGTGGCCCCCTCTGAAATGGGCAGCTGGAGGGGCCGGGGCTCAGGATCCCCTGTGACACATGTGTGTCCCCCAAGTGGACCGGGAGCGCTGGGTGGGAGCCACACCCTTGGTCCCCATGGGGATGGGTGCCTCAGCTCCAGACATCTCCTTTTCACAGTGTGTGCCTTCCAGGTGTTTCCTTTCGCTCCGTGTTCTCCCTTCCCCGGCTGGCTCTCAGACTAATTAGTGTGGGGGCTTAGTGAGCCTGTGCAGAGGAGAGGCAAGCCTTTCCCACGAGCTCAGGTTCCTGCGGCCCTGCGGCCCAGTGCAGGGCCAGGGTAGGAGAGAAGATGAAATGCATGTGAGGGGAGGGTGGGCCTGAGTGCAAGAGGGAGGAATGTCGCATCTGCCCAGGTGAAGGACCTGGGAGGATGGGAGCAGTCATGAGAGGGTGTGCGCTGAGTGTGAGCCTGGGCAGCGGGGACCAGGGGCCTTAGAGAGGCAGACAGTCTGTTGGTGGCTCAGAGCAAAGAGGAGCCCTATGGGCTGAGACCCAGGACGATGGTACATGTGCTCAGAGAGGTGGAAGGCACAGGAGGGGCGCCTATTGCACGGGAATGTTCCACGGGCGTGGCCATACAGTGAGGGGAGGCAGGCAGGGCTCCGGATGTGAGGCGAGTCTGTCTGTACAGAGTGTGTGGAGAGCGGGGCGCAGGTTAGGGCACCCCGAGGTGAGGCCAGGCCGAGGCTGAGCTGCATTCAGAGCGGAAGGGTTTCTGGTCAGGGCAGAGTGTGCGAGCAGTAGCGGGGCACTAAGGAGAATCTGGGGAGGGGCACAGGTGGGTCCAGTGCACACAACCTCTGCTTCCCCTCCCCCCTCAGACACCGGCCCTCGGGCCTACAGGAGCCTCTCTGGTGTAGGAGTGCGGAGACCAGGGCTGTCCCCCCAAGGAGGACAGAGGGGTCGCCCGCATTCCCGACGCCGCCACCGTACCACCTTCAGTCCTGCACAGCTGGAACAGCTGGAGGCAGCCTTTGGGAGGAATCAGTACCCCGACATTTGGGCCCGAGAGGGCCTGGCCCGGGACACAGGCCTCAGCGAGGCCAGAATCCAGGTGAGGTCCCAGGATCCCCCTCCTCTTCTGGGAAGAGATGCAGATTTGGTGCCTGGGAACTGCTGGGCTCTCAATTCTCCTAGGCATTAGAATCCTCCCCTCAGCGTTCCCCAGAACACAGCCTCGACCTGCCGTCCACACCGCCTCACCTACATCCGGAATGTCCCTTGAATCGAACCCAAGCTCTAACCTGATCTAACTTGAATTTCAGCACCCTACCCTCAGCCTTAACCAAATGTGAATTCCAGCAGAAATACAGTCTTAACTGTTTGCATGCCTACATAGCCTTGTCCCTAACCATGGCTTTGAAACCCAGCCAGCCTGCTGCTCCTTCCATCCAAACCATCGAGGTAGTTAATCTTGGGTACAGACCCTACCCAAAATCCAGCCCCATTTCTGACAGTTAAACTCATCCTCAGTCTTAATCTCTAATAACCCTCGGGGACGTTTCCTATTCTCCATGGAGGGAAAATGTCATTTGGTGTCATGGTTTATCTGCCTCATGGGAAGTTGACACTTCGGACTCTCCCAGATTTGCAGTAGAGCAAATCTGGACGCAGGTTGGGGGTGATGGTCTAGGTCTTGTTTTGTGAGAAGGCCCGGCTCGGCTGTGCCTCTGGGAAGAGCTCTCCTTCCTCTGAGGTGCGGGAGAGGCTTATGCTCGGTACCTGAAGCTTCTGTCATTGACGGGGACAGTGTCCCTACTTGAGAGAGAGGTTCTAATGCGGCTGTTCTCCGCCTTCCTCAGGTCTGGTTCCAGAACCGCAGAGCTAAGCAGAGGAAGCAAGAGCGGTCACTCCTCCAGCCACTGGCCCATCTGTCTCCTGCCACCTTCTCTGGTTTCTTGCCCGAGTCCCCTGCTTGCCCCTACTCCTACCCAACACCGACTCCACCTATGACCTGCTTCCCTCACCCCTACAACCACGTCCTTCCCTCTCAGCCCTCCACCGGCAGTCCCTTTGCTCGACCCCACCAGCCTGAAGACTGGTATCCCACCTTGCCTCCAACGCCCACTGGCCATCTGCCCTGCCCCCCACCCCCTACCATGCTTCCCCTCAGCCTTGAGCCCCCAAAGTCCTGGAACTAAGGTCAGACAGGTGCTGATAAGGAAAACCCCCCAGCCCGTGGCCTTGGTGAAATGCACAGCAAGCTGGGTGGTTTCCCTTCCTTCCAAGAGTCAAGTAGAAATTTAGTGAGGGGCAGCTCAGAGACTGGGAATTTAGAAATGGGAGGCCATGCTGAGGAAGGCCCACTGGTCATTAGTGGAGGGAATTTAGGGAGGTGAACCTACTAGACGATAGAAGTAAAAAAGGGTGGGTATTGATGGAAGCAGTTGTTGCTGCTGGTGAATGGAAATGACTGAATGTGACAGAACTTTCGGGCTACACTGATGAAGATCACAGTTGAAGATCTTCACGCAGCAGCTTCTAGCTGCTTTCAGTAAGGCTTTCGATTCAAAGTCTACCTGTTCATCCTTTCTCCATCACCCACCCACCACCCAAGTCGGTCATTAACTTTTGTTCATTAATGTTCTAGGAATACCTCTTGAAGTTTTCCCTCTCTTTTCCATTCCAGCAGACACTTTGCCTTCTCCAGCCCCATATCTTCTAACTGTTCCTCCTCGGTGGCTCCCTTAGCTCCAGCCTTTCCCCTTACCAACAGGACCCTGCAAATCTGATCATCACAGAACAGCTCTCCAATAGCTCATAAACAATAAAAACAGAAGATCTGAGTCTTCAATACTACCTTCAACCTGACTTTGAAGTCGACTGCAAGTCATAACATATATGGTTTCCAATAGAGAAAAAACAATTAGATTCGGGGCTGACTTTTCCAAATGCCAGCCAGGAGTCTTAAGGCTCGCAAGAGGTCATTCCCAGGGAAGAACCTGCTGGGAAGTCCCTCGGTCTGAGTCCTCCTCATTGGTGGCCCCATTTATATATCCCACGGCTTATAAGGTATTTTACTCATAATGTGCTTACTTACCTCACTTATTGGCAGGCCCATAGAAAAATCCTTAAACAAGCCTCTAAGAATGGTATTCATGTTATTTATAAAATTTTATATATATAAAAGTCTGGAGTCAAAACCTCTGTACTGTACCTTCACCCTCCCATGGATTTATCTGCTCGGGCCAGATTGCCTTCTAGAAACATGCCGCTGGCCTCCAAAACTCCCCCAGTGTTGGTTTCAGCACATCCTTGTTGACCTGCACCATTTTGACCTTCTTGTCCCCTGAGGGCAATGTCTCCTTGTTGCTTATTTGTCAGTTTTCGTTTACTCCCCTGCTTGTGAGAGGGGAAACAGTGTCGTGTTTACTGGCAACCTGCATGTTTCCTGTCTGGCTTCTTTGAGATATTTCTGGATTTGTGTGTTGGTAGAGTCATCTTTCTTTAGTGATCAAGGGTGCCTTGTGCGGTAGGGGTAGAAGTCGGTTTTTAGATGTGTGGCAGCTGTCCTTCGCTATTTGGTACTTGTGTTCTAGCCTTTTTTTTTTTTTTTTTTTTTGTCAGACAGAGAGAGAGCGCAGGAGCGAGCACAGGCAGACAGAGGCAGAGGGAGAAGCAGGCTCACTGCTGAGCAAGGAGCCCGATACGGGGCTCAATCCCAGGACCCTGAGACCATGACCTGAGCCGAAGGCAGAGGCTTAACCAACTGAGCCACCCCAGGTGCCCCCAGCTAGCCAGGCTTATAGTCGAATGCATCTGGTCGTCTGACAATGATTTGTAAAGTCCTGCTTTTTCACACACACTAATTTCTCCTTTACACGCAAGACAGTTGTAGATGCCTGGTTCTTTCCACCAGTTAGCTTGTCCCTTCTGGCACCACCGCCGTCCTAGGGTTATAATTCTGTGAAATTTAAGGATTATTGATATCTTTTAAAATGTTAAGTCGTCTTATCCAAGCACAGATGTGTCCTGTCATTTTTTTCCAGACTCCTCTTACGTCATTCAGGAAAGTTCTTTTTATATACAATGCATATATCTAGAACAAATCTCTACAGGAGTTTTATAAATTATAAAAGTACTCTTTGTAACAAGTCTATTCAAAATATTATATATATGTATATACATATAGAAACATATACGACAGTATATCTATATGTTTATTAACCTGGATTAACTCCAAAAGCCTTATGTTGAGCAAAAAGCATTTTTTCCTAGAAAAGTACTTTCACTATATCATGCCATTTATATAAAGTTTTAACTGTGCAAAACAATTTTAAAAGTGATAAAAATGTAAATGCATATTAGGATGCATATAGATTAAGTAAAAATCACAGACCAGCAGTTTCTGGAGGGCGTTTGCTCCCGATGGGCCCCTTTTCTCGGCTCACCTGGGAGCCCCGGTGCCTCCAGTGTGGGAGAATGACCCGGCACGTTGGAGCCTTAAGGGTTAACATGGCATCACGGAGTACTGGCAGGTTTTCTTGTAAAGCCCAATGGAAGGGCAAGGCACACCTCAACTCTTCTCGTTTCCCTGTCCTTCCTGCTTGGGAGAAGAGATACTCTTAAAACTGGCAGAGGGTTGGAATCTGCACCCCAGTTGGGAATAAAAAAGAAAGAAATTGATAAACAGGGAGCTCGATTGGCTCAGTCAGTAGGGCATGCGGCTCGATCTCAGGGTCATGAGTTCGAGCCCCATGTTGGGTGTAGAGACGACCTAAAAAATAAATTAATAAACTTTAAAAAAGAAAAAAAGCAGTCCTACAAGCAGCAACATCCCCTTCCACCTCTCCACCAACCAAAGGGGAAAGCAGCCACTCGAGGGAGAAAAGGTTAGGAATTCATCTTTGTGTTGGGAAATTGAAATGCCAGTGGAGAAGACCCTCCAGGTGGGTCCTGGGAGGGCACAGGCAGTGCGAGTGCGAGATCCAAGGTGGCCTCTGCGGGCGGCAGGTGCCTTTCTGTGCAACCGAGGTGAACGGTGATCACAATTTAACAACCAGGCCTAAGAAAGCCGAGGTTGTAAAACACTCAGCTGCCGAGAGAAGCTTCAGTTGCCAGGAGCATTTCATCGAGGGACCAGTGGGAACCGGCAAGACCCCAGGTCAGGGCCGCTTCTGGCTCCACGGGCCTCACCTTACCCGGAAGCTGGAGGGCAGTGCGTCCACTTCTCCGTAGGAGCCTGGCGCATCCCTGGCCTGCGGGCTGTCTGGCCAGTGCACACCAAACCTGGCCGCCTTGCAAGATGCAGCTCTCCAGCTCGAAGCTCGCTGTCCCCAAAACATGGTCAGCATGCCCCCCATGACAGCAAGTCTTGAGAGGACTTGACTTCCACGCACATGTTCAGTCTTCCTTAAGAATGAGGACGCCTGGCTCCCGAGATTGGCAAGAGGACAAGTGTAGACCCCAGCCCACTGCTTGCCAGACGTCTTCACCAGCCCCTACTCCTTCCTGTGCCCAGAAAGACCTCTCCAGTTCAAAGTGTACTCAGACTGTCAAGATGCCACCTACACCACTCACCCACACATACAGCGCCCCCCTTTGGTTCCCTGGGACCAAGGCTCAGCCTGCCTTCCCGAGGATGGAACTGGGGACTACATCTTGCAGACCCTAGAAAGGGGATCAGGGCCTTTCAGACAGGGAATCACAGTACTGGGGACCTGGTTATGAGACCTAATTGGGAAACGGGGCATGGGCTGGGACCCTGAGAACTTCTCACCAGGTGAAGGGGGAACAGACAGGGCCCTCCAAGTGCTGGGCCCACACTAGGAGCCCAGGTGCCACGCTCTAAGACTACTGGGTGGGTGTCCCGCCCCCCCAGGGGCTTATCAGACCTCTTACTATTTTCCAGGTTTCCCAGTACCCCCACTCTCTCTTTTCTGAGCTAGGTGCAGATGGTGAGGCTGAAGTTCCAATAGCAAGAGGGGTTCTGAGAATTTGCCCTGTTTGTATTTGGGCAGTTAGCTTCAGTTTTCCAAGTTCCGGCTCCGCTGAGGTCCCTCCTCTCTTCCCTCCCACCAGCCTCTGAGATTTGCCCCCTTAACACTTGGCATCTAAAGGCCTATGGGGTCCTTTGCTTATCTCCTAGCACCCAACTAAGAAGCCCAAAGTGGAATAAGAGTAGAGGTCAGCCCCACAGTTTGACTCACTGAGAGACAGGGGGAGAGAAAGTGAGTGGGGGGGGGGGCTAGTGTCTGGATAAGTATAGGAAACCACAGGGCCTAAGGCTTTGGGGTTTAGGGACTCAAACCATGCACTTATCACTTTATTTGCAGGACACCTGGGTCCATCTGAGCCCTGGTGTCCTCGTACTAGCAAATGGGACCTGGAAAGCTGGGGTAGGGTATCCCAACTAGCAGCCAGAACACATCTGGGAGTTGGAGATTCCGGCATCTTCTAGGGTGAGATGGGCCCATGAACTCCAGGGTCAGGGGAACAGGGACCCCTCAAGATCCCGGGCCAGGTGAGGGAGGTGAAGGGGAGACACATGGGTGTAGACAGCTGCCTCTCCACCACATAGGCCCTTCAGTCACAGGGACAGGGGCCCCAAGGTCAAAGAAGTCAGGTCCTCTTGCCCATCTCCAAAAGACAGAAGTGACCCCTGACCAAGCCATCTACCTTGAGAGCAGTGGGGAAGAGCCAGCTACCTGCTCGGTGCCTGTGACTCCCACCACCACCTCCCCCGCTGCACCCTTGTAAACACTTCTTCTTGTTAAGACTTCTCAGATAAGGCAACTAGAAAGCTAGTTCTGTGCAAACGTTTGTGAGCCACCTACCTTAGTGTCAAGATGGGGGTCAGATGCAGGGAGTCCTCTTGAATCCAAGAAATCCTGCCAGATGCCAGGGCATACCAGGGCGGGGAGGACCATGGGAGTCCAGCCTCAGACAGAGAGAAAAAAAAAAAAATAGAAGACACCAAAAGGGGAATCTTCCTCCCCACCCCACCCCCACCTTGGCGACCTTGTCCCTGCTCCGAGCACACCTTCAGGCGCTGCCACCCGAGTGTCTGGGGGGAGGAGGGGAAGGAGTGGGAGCATCCCGGCAGCGCCAGCTCAGGACGGGCACCCGCAGAAGCCCTTGACCAAAGCTCCTGGGAGCCAGCCGCTCTGAACAGGGCCTTCAGGTACACTGGCCGCCCCGGCGGGAGATTGGCGTGCTCTTCTCCCGCGGCTGCCACCCTTGGGTCTAATCGCCCCGCTTGCCAGGGCAGCCTCCTGGCTGAGCTCCGTGCCCCCATCCCTGCCTGTCGCAGGAAGCCCGGGGAAGGGAACCGGGAAGGGAGGGCTGCGAGCCGCGGACTCCGGACAGAACACTCCCAGCCCTCCGGGGTGGTGGCCCAGGAGCACACACACACACACACACACACACACACACCACACACCACACACACACATACACACATCCCCCCGCCGCCGTCTGGTCTCCCCAGAGCCTTTAACTCACCGAGCCCGAATCTGCGCTTGCGTCTCCTGGCTGCAGCGAGGCTGTGCGTCCTTGACTGCAGGGTGATGCTTTGAAAGGGGAAAAATAGTTCTTAGGGGAAGATTGGGTCTGGGGCGGCAGGTGCAGCGGGAGAAGGAAGGCAGTGCCGTTGTTCCTTACTCCAAGTCTGTTGGGTTGTGGGAATGCCCCCCCCACCCGGGGTCCCGACAGACGGTGTGGGTGGGGGGCACTTAGCCTCGTATTCATACAGGCAGCTGCCTTTGGGTAGGGGATCTACTTCCTGTGCTCAGATCTCTGGAACCCTTCTAACTTCTGGACCTGGTTGGGGGGCGGGCGGTGGGGGACAGAAGGCTTGTGCCTTCTCCATAATGTGCCTGGGTAGGGCAGGGCACAGGAAATGGACTGGGCACTTGCCTCAGCATTGATCGCCTTTCCTTGCTGCTAACAGGCTGTCTGTCCTCCTTGGGGACTGTGCGGGTTGGTCACTGCTTGGCAATCAGTGTTTGTCCCCACCACCAGGCCACCTCTCCTGAGGGGGGAACAGAGCACCACCTGGCTCTTCCTTGCTGTCTAGTCCCCAGTGGCACATGGTAAGGTCCTGCTTACAGGTTGTAGCCTTACCTCATCTCTCTCCCCAGAATCCTAGGGCAGCTGCTTCCTGGACCTTGAGATGGAGTGAGACCCAACAGGGAGTAGCTGGATGCCAGGATTCCCAGCAGCTGTGGACTCCTGGGATAGCCCTGGGGGGAAGCCCCTCTCTCCTGCCCACTCCAGACTGGGCAGGGCAGGTTTCCCCTCTGCTCCAACCTTGGTACACAGCGTTAGTGACCTCGGGCCCCAGGTGCTGAGGAGGAGTGCTATAGAGTTCCTTCTGCTCTAAACAGGCCCATTGAGCTGAGGGCCCCTGTAAGGGTCTCCAGACTGTAGCTTTCCTTTGGCTGTTGGGGTATCCACCAGGGCTGAAGCCCCCTCCTTGTAGGACAGGGCTGCAATGGGAGCCCCAAGAGAGATAGTGGGGGTAATAGGGCTTACAACTTTTTCGTTTAAAAGGAAATTATCCAGGGGCACCTGGGTGGCTCAGTGGGTTAAGCCTCTGCCTTTGGCTCAGGTCATGATCTCAGGGTCCTGGGATCGAGTTCCGCATCCGGCTCTCTGCTTGGCAGGGAACCTGCTTCCTCCCCTCTCTCTGCCTGCCTCTCTGCCTACTTGTGATCTCTCTCTGTCAAATAAATAAATAAAATATTTTTTTAAAAAATGTCATTAGTGCTGAGGTTGAAAAACTTTGGGATAAAATTAAATAATTGGAAAGAGATCATGAGAAACAGCAACCCAAAAATGAAAAAAAAAAAAAGGTTTGAGGTCAGCATGTTTATTTTATTTTTGTTTAGTTTAGTTTTTTGTTGTTGTTTATTTTATTGTAAAATACCATTCTATGGCTGAAATTTTTTTTTATTTTAGCTGTTTTTCACATGTACATTTTTTTTTATTTTTAAATTTTTACTTTTTTTTTTTTACTTTATTTAAGCTTTATTTAAACATATAATGTA